>JARHVA010001722.1:1867500-1962500 GCA_037957365.1 Torreya grandis | reverse complement strand
TAGGCCTACTCACAATTAGGCCTTCTCACTACTAGAAAGTCTACTTTGAATATATAAAGCATAAAATCAACTTTGACATATACCCTTATCAATAAATTCCATGTATATATACTCCATTACTTCAAGGTCATCACCATCCTCATTATAATTCACCATTTATGAAAAAATACCTCAAACTAACCACTTCTATATGCTTACTCAAAATTACAAACATGCCTCAAAACCCAATCATTATCATTTAACCAAAAAATTCTATACATGAAAATTTCATGATTATTAATGAAATCATAATATATCAAAGACCCAAAAAAAAATTTAAATGTGCATTAGACTCTTCAATTTTGACCACATCCCATCAAACTCATCTCTACTAGAATACTACTCAAAACTACTAGAAACCTTCAAAACACATTCATGAAAACAAAGATTTATAACACCTATAAAATCAAATTAATTAGCTTAAAATGGTTTTATATTATCCTTTATCATCCTTATAACATCTTTAAATAAATATATTATAAGGTCAAATAACAATATTAATCTTATAGACCAATCTCATGATTTCATTGTACATAGACTTCATTATGTTAGACAAGACATTTTGAGATCAAATTTATGACATACATAAGATCATTCAAAAAAAATTTCCATTAGTTAGATGTGTTATAGGTATTTAAAAATAACCCAATGTAATTGTATCCATCCCTAAATTATCACAACACATCCCTAATCTCATTCCCACTTCTCATTATTTTTCTCATTATCTTTCTCACTAGGCCTTTTTAGTGATATGTCAACTTACATGACAAATTTAGCATATTTTAAGTCTATAAATTGATAATAAAGCACCATGATCATAAGATATAGTCTCAAAATTTAACCTCCGTCAACTTTCATGCTTTAACTTGGTTAACCCTACATAATACATCAAAAATCCAAGAAACAAGGGATTTACTGTAGCTCTCACTCACTCATATGATATCAAAATTCCACTTGGAGGTAAATGGGAGATTCCTCTACATGATCCAATCATCAAACTAGGTCATCCAATACATTCAACCATTTCTATGGTTTTAAAGCACTAAAAACTACTTTTAACTATTAACAATCATTCATAAAGTATTTAAAATTATTATAAAAAAATAATCCATATTAAATAAACCTATAACCCGTACCAAAATACCATGAAATACTAAGGATCTCATGCAAAATTTTCATGGGCCAACGAACATAAGAAAATCCTTCTCATGTCTACAATACCTCATTCTATACACATAAAAAACCTAAAAACCACTTTTCATGATTTTTAATTCAACTAAAGACTTTAAAATTCAAACAATGCCTAAAATAACCTCTCACACCTCTATAAAATCTCACATAAGATCTATCACCTTGAAAACTCAACTTGACCCCTCATTAGGCACACTAGGTCTCTTTGCACATTAGGCCTTGAACAACCAGTCACACTTAGACCTTGAAAATACCTTGAAACCACTTTTAATTATATAAAAATGCATATTCATGTCATACAACCTAATACCATGCTCATAGAACACCAATATTTTTATCATAAGCCTTAGAGTGTTCTCCTCATCATGTTACCAAGCCTATGCCTTCTCACTAGGTCTCTTTATGAAAACTAATAAGACATGAAATTGACTTTAATTATCCTTTAAAATATTATCTACATTATACACATGTTTAAATAATTTCAAACATCTTATTACATTCTCTACTATTTATTTGCATTCTTCATATACCTTGATAGCAGCTCAAGACTCCTTATTAGGTCAGGCAAGGTTAAGGACTAGTCTAATTGCATGCTTAGGCTTAAGATCACACCCCTAAAGGTTTACCTTGAAACTTTCCTAAGTGTTTAAAAACTTAATATTCATGCTTGGCCATAATTAAACATCCACTCATACCTATGTGTATCCATATTACTAGACCAATATATTCATATACATGCTCATGATATGACAATGCTCTTTAAGACTAGTGCTCAAAAGTATGCTTGCCTTGTATCTTTATCTTGACCTTAACATGGCATCAAACTCAAAATAATTACTATGTTTAATTTAAATTATCTCTCAATAGGAAGACAATAGGTTTCCTTCAATTTCTCTCTTGTCAAAATGCTTCTTTATCACATACCACTTCATCATGTATGACATCAACTTTGACCTTGACATTAATGACATCCATACTAACCTTGAAATTAATGAAAACATTTATTCCATAATAACATACCTCAACAATCTCTCACTTTTTCATTGATGTAAATCACTCAGATAAATGTAATCATTGTCATCTACCTAAGCTAGATCTTCTTCAAATTGACTTTTCTCTTGAATTAGAACTTTCACCCCCTTTGACATTAATGACAAATAGTTATCTCTTGACATATATATGATCCTTAAACCTATAATAATACACCTTTTCTCTCCAAATAAGATCATTATTTCTCTCTAACAGAAACTCCACACATATAAATTCTCCCCCTAAGCTTATTCATAAATCATCATAGTCCTTAATACACTCAAATATTATAAACACTGAAATGAATAATGTGAACATACATCAAGATCTCCCTTTATTATTATAATTGATACCCTCATAATATCACTCATAAATTTACATCCAATCTCACTATGCATATAGGAAACTCACATTCTTGGACAATCAACCACCTTTAACAAGCTCTTGAAACCAAATCAAAACCTCAACATAGATCAAGCTCACAACTAACTGACTTCATGAACACATTTATCTTGCAAACCAATCCATAATTCAAATTTATTCATGATTCATATAGATATTTTTGGAAAACACACCTAATCCTATAGAATGATTGGTTCCCCTTATCTCCATGAGATATATAGACACTATTATAAATGTGACTTGGTTTGATCAAGTCATCATATAAATACTTTGTAGTCCATCTCTTGTAATACCACCTCTAACAGAATATTGAATAAACTTTGGATCTAAAATAAAGAATAAAAATATCTCCCTAATACCAAGCATCCTTCATGCTTCTGCTCACTAGTTGAGTGTCTCCATGAAGCCTATAGAGTTGTCTATTCTCTAGGGTACTAAAATGACATAAACTCAAAAGTATCCTAGATCTCCATGTCTTCACTAGACTAAACTTTCTTCATGATCCTCTTGGGCTTGACCTCTTCAATATCTATTTGAACAACATTCTAACTTGGTATGTTTATATTGACTCCTTCATCCATAACTTCAAGTGATACGGAGAATTCTTGGCACTTCTTTACATATGAACTATGTTCCACCATGGCAAATATCCCACTTGGACTTGCATATTAATCATCATTTACCTTAGCTAACTTTGGTATCCATTCACTATCTTTTATTCTTTCTTGTACTCTAGGGGCTTTAATATTCTTATTTTGACTTGAAAATCCATGGTTAAAAAACTTTGAAATATAGCCAACCTTTTGACAATTAAGACACATTATTTCTCTTTATACAAACACACCATTACCCAAAACTTTTGACTGATGATTATCCTCATAGTTCCATGCATATTTATTCTTTTAGGGTCTTTTACAATGCCTTACTCTATGACCAAATTGGTTATATGAATAAAAATAACCATTGAAAGGATTAACATACCTTATATCATTAGGGTTCCTAATAATATTAGTCTTTATTTTACCAGCACTATCATTCCTTGATTAACCATTGACCTTTAATGCTTGAATCTCCTTGATCACATTAGAATTCTTATTTTGGTTTCCATTGAAACCAAGGAATGTCTTGTCATTGATAATCTTTTGACTACTTATAATTTTGTCTATATCATTTTTAGTGTTTCCAAACTTCATAAAGGACTTTAACTTACTTGATGCCCTATCGAAATCACCTCTCAAGGAATCCAATTTAGCTACATACCAAGCACAATCTTATTCTTTAGCCTTTAGTTTTGCAGTTACAATCTCAATTTGAGTCTCCATATGTTTGAATATTTCTTCTTGTTCCTTAGATTTGTTATTCAATATCTCTTCAAATAAATTTATTTTATCCTCATATCATTTGACAAGAGACATCATCACCTTATTCTTCTTCTTCACCATCTTTAGTTCTTATATATCATTCATCAACTCAACCTCAAAGTCCACCTCATCTTGTTCTTCATTTGAATCACTAGAAGTATGAGCAAACCACATGCACTCTTCTTTATTTGAACTTGATTTCTCAACCATGACGAAAAATTCATTGATATTAGGATCAACACCTTTATGGTCACTCTTAGAATCACTTCTCTCAGTCTCATTAGATGAGCTACATTCTTCCTCATTTTAAAATCTTCTTTTATTCTCGAAAGATTTCTTGTCATCACACATTTTAAATATTTTCTTGATCTTATTAGACATATAGGACTTAATAACACCATCATGATATTTATCATTCTATTCATCATCCTTTATCTTATGATTATGGTATTACTTGTTATCAATGTGTCCAATTTCTCCATAATTAAAACACTTGAAGGGTAGCTTACCCTTGTATTTACTTGAACTAGTTTTCAATTTTCTTGCAAACATAGCTATAAACTCATCATCATCAATATCAAAAAAAATCATTTTATTTGACTTTATTACCTTGTGTATTATTTTATTTTAACTTATATTATTCCTTGAATGCAACTTCCTTATTTTCATGTCTTCCTTCACTTGTCCTCATCTCATAGGCTGTTAGGGTGCCATGAAGTCCATCCATATCTAGATTGTCTAGATCTTACATTTATTCAATATCTAATGCTTTAGAATCAAAATTAGGATATGTGTGTGTGTGTGTGTGTGTGTGTGTGTGTGTGTGCATGTGCATGTACACACACACACACACACACACACACACACACACACACACACACACACACACACACACACACAATGTGTGTGTGTGTGTGTGTGTGTGTGTGTGTGTGTGTGTGTGTGTGTGTGTGTGTGTGTGTGTGTGTGTGTGTGTGTGTAACTTTTTAATAATACTAATATATTTAAATGATTCACTTAGGCCTCTTATGATGTTGACCATTTCATCAACCCTCAATAGGTAGGCTGCAATGGTCTCATCTTCATTCATCCTTAAGATTTCAAATTATTTTTTATGGGTTTGAAATTTAGCCAAATTGAACTTGGATTATCCCTTACATATATTATTAAAATTTTCCCACATATATTTATTATAAACATATTTTATCACCTTCACAATCTCTATCTCTGATAGGCCATAAAGAATACCATTCATTGCTTTTGAATTGTTGTCACTAGCCTTCTTACATACTACATTTATAGGGGGAAGAAAGGGTGTAATATATCCATAATATTTTTATTTAAAAACATCATGACCTTGATAATATCAAATATTTTCTCATCCTAATACTCAAAAAACCATAATTATATCCATCTAACAATGGAGCCTTACTTGAAGAGAAACTACATTGTGCTTGACTAGCCATCTTCAGTTACTTAGGATCTCCTTTAAGTTAAGGCCTAGTTAAAAGGACATAATATAATACCAATTATTATAATTATATATAATTATAGTGGGGGTGAATAAATGACCTTTAAAAAAATCATTTTATTTCATTTATCATTCATGAAGCATTCATTCAAATTCATACATCAATCAATGCATAAATAAAGAATCCACATAAGAATATAACATATGAATACAATAGATATGTGGTAAGCCCTCATGTGGGATAAAACCAAATAAAACACATATTTTAATGAAATACTATAAGTAATGAATCAATATTTAGTTAGGCACTAACCACATAAAGAGAACCAACCCCTCATTAGTCAAACACCAACTCAACTAGGCCTTTAACAAGCATCAACTTGTAAGGAGGCACCAACCCCCTAGGTGACTTAGCACCAACATAGCCACCTAGAAATTTATATCACCTTTGGATAATTTTTTATTACTTAAATTATGATGACCACCTTATTTTTTTATTCGCACTCTCATATCTCTCTCAAACAACTTATTAGGCCTCTTCGTTTAACTAGCTCTCTTCTTGACTAAATTAGGTCATATGACCTTGATCATCATATGTAGAATCAAAATTATAAATTAATTAAATATTCAACACACTTATCTGATGGTCTTGAATCCCTATACATATTTTCCAAATTTCTATGTCATTTGTTCACTTCCTCAATATTCTAACTAGTCAAATTAGGTCTATTATACCTTCTTATACTTGACTCTTGATTTCACATACATTATTCAGAAAAAAAATTATCCATAATTGGAGAAAAATTATAACACATAAAAATACTTGTTTCAAAGGATTAAAAACTACTACACAGTTCAGCCATTACTCATAAGGACTAAACCCACCAATAGGCCTAAAGGAGAGCTAATGCAATTAGGCCTCCTTAAAGAACATGTTTCACCTTGACAACCTTAGAACATACTAATCCTCCATAAATAGATTAAAAAATTAAAAATTTACTTAATTATAACCATTATAATATCACCTTAAGTTCCTAACACCATTTATCTCATTTCACTCCTTGAACCACACTATTAGGCCTTCTCACTGCCAGAAAGTCTACTTTGAATATCTAAAGCATATACTCAAATTTTACAAATATAAATATAAATAAAATAACATTTATAGAGTCTCAATTATCTAATTACCATAAAAATTATCATTATACCTCACCATTTATGGAAAAATAACTCAAACTGACCACTTGTATCTGCTTACACAGAACTACAAATATGCCTAAAAACCCAGTCATGATCATTTGACCACCAAATTATATACAAAAACATTTAATTACTATAAATTAACTAAAAATAAATAAAATACAATAATAAAATCCTAATTTTCATTATAATATTCAACTCTAATAAAATCACCTAAAACTCATCTTTGCTAGAAGATTACTCAAAACTGCCAAAAACCTTCAAAACACAGTCACGAAAACAAAGATTTAAAACACCTATAGAATCACTTTAATTAGCTTTAAATGGGTTTAAATTATATTTTATCATACTTATAACATATTTAAATAAATATATTATAATTTCAAATATAAATAATGGTCTTAAAAACCAATCTCATGGCTTCACTGTACATACACCTCATTGTGTTAGACAAGTCATTTTGAGATCATCTTTTTGCCATACATAATCTACTTAAAATTTTTTGTAAATTATGGATATGTGTTATAGGTATTTAAAAATAAACTATTTCAATTTTATCCATCCCTAATCCATGACACCACATCCCTAATCTCATTCTCACTTCTGCCTATTTTTGTCACTATCTTTCTCACTAGGCCTTTTGAGAGATAGGCCAACTTTCATGACCAATTTAGCATATTTTAAATCTATAAATTACTAAAAATCAACAATTTTTATAATATATAATTATAAATCAAACACATCTATCCAATTTCATGTTTTGACCTAGTTAACCCTACCTGTTACATCACAAATCTAAGAAATAAGGGATATCCTATAGCTTCCACTCACTCATCTGATAGACCAATGCTATTTGGAGGTACCTAGGAGATTAATATACATGACAAAATAATAAAAATATGTAATCAAATACATTATAATCCATTTATATCAATATCTTCCATGTCAAGTCATTGTTAGGGTTTTAAGGCATTAAAAACTAGTTTCCACTTTTAACAATCATTCATAAAGGATTGCCCCTGATTTCTAAAAATAATTCCTAGAGAATACACATATGACCATTCCATAACTACCATTAACTAATAAATATCTAATTCAAATGTTTTGCATTCTAATGATCATAGGAAAACATTTCTCAGGTCTGTAATACCTCATTTTGTGCACATAGATAACCTCAGAACCACTTTTCATGATTTCTTCTTCAACTAAAGACTAAAAAATTCACACTTAAAAAAAACCTATAAAACCTATGTAAAATATCATATGAGATATATCACCTTGGAGATTAAACTTGACCCCTCATTAGGCCATACTAGGTCTCTTTGTACATTAGGCCTTGAACTACCAATCACATTTAGACCTTGAACATACCTTGAAACCACTTTCACTAATCTCAAAACTTCATATTCATGTCATAAAACCTCATACCATGATCATATACTACCAATATTTTTATCACAAGCCTTAGATTTTTCTACTCATCATACTACCAAGCCTATGCCTTATCATTAGGTCTCTTCATCCAAATGAATAAGCCATTAAATTGCCTTAAAATATCCTCTAAAATATTATCTACCTTATATACATGTTTACATAGTGTTAAACATATTATTACATAATTTACTACTAATTTTCATTCTTCATAGACCTTGATAACACTTCAAGACTCCTAATTAGGCTAGGAAAGGTCTAGGACTAGTTTGGTTGCATGCTTAGGATTAAGACCATAGCCCTGAAGGTTTACCTTGAAATTTAATTGAGTGTTTCAAAACTTCATATTTATTATTTTTCATCCTTAAACAACCACTCATACCTATGTGTATCCATCTTACTAGACAACCATCTTCATAAGCATGGTCATGTTATGACAATGGTCATGCTATGACAATGGTCCTTAAGACTAGTACTCAAAAGTATGCTTACCTTGTATCTTGATCTTGACTTTGACATGTCATCAACCTCATAAGTATTAATAGGTTACCTGAAAATTCTCTCTCAATAGAGAGACAATAGGTTGCCTTTAAATTCTCTACTATTAAAATACTTCTATGTCACATACCACTTCATCATGCATGACATTAACTTTGGCCTTGACATTAATGAGAACATTTATGCCATAATAACATACCTAAAAATTTTCCAAGTTACAATATAGGTCACTACACATATTTTATTATCACACATTATGGACATGGACATGGATGGTGGATTTGTAGATGTTGGTGGTTGATTGGTAGATGTATAAAGTAACTCATTAGGATGGATTTAATTGGAAAGCTTTGGTCACTCCTTAGTAGGTTCATAATTATCTTATGTAAATTTTATATAATTTAAATTTTCATATCTCCCTTCCAATAGTTTGTAATATTGAAAGGGTTAAGGATCACCTAGAATGGTAACTTTTATACCATCATGAGAAAACTTTAAACATTAATGAAGGGTGGATGGATTGTAATTCATAGCATGTGTAGACACTAAAAAACTTCACATGATGGTTCTAGATGTCAATCTAACCCTCATAACCTTACAGGGACTATTCCATAACCTTTTGTCCACAAAATTTAGTCAAGCTAACTAACTAGCTTACTGACTAATTAACCTACCTTGACCAAACTTGAACTTACCCTTGACCTCTGATAGTCACCCTAACCACTAATGGTTAGGCTTGATCATTGATGGTTAGCTTCCTACCACTTGAATAGTTAGCTCTAATCAACTTTAACTTTATTTTTTATATTTATCTTGTCTAATTTGTGTCTGATCTAATGTATGTGAAAACTAAATTTATACACCCTATTAAACACCTTATTAAACTATTGTTTCACTCTCCTTCCTATAAAAAGAGAGGAGGAGGTGAAAATGAGGATCATCAATCAGCATCCAAAATCAGAGCTTCTTATATCAGAGCTTCTTTTATAGGTCTTCTTCAAGTACACCAGTGAACCAACAATTATGATAAAGATCTATAGTGCTTCCATTCATCAACCAAAAACCAAGTATCATTACTCTACTAAAATTGTTCTAGACTATTAATAATTTTTTCAACCAACTATTTCAACCATCTTTCAGATCAGCAACCAAAAAGCTAAGTATCTATTTTTAGTAATTAGTTACTGTATTTCTATTTCAAAACTAGCCTAGCCTAAACCTATTTTCCAAAATTCCATTATGTAACCTCATTAGCCCATTTTCTTAAACTCAACCAGGACCCATAGTAACCACCAATAGTCATCCTAACCACTAACGGTATGTCCATAACTATTAATTGTTGCCAACCACTGATGATCACCCTAACCACTGATGGTCACCCCAACCATTGATGGTCACTATGTGATAAATAAACAAGTTATTTTCACCCACCAAACCTTAACCAAATCCAAATTTCTTTCTCTCTCCTTAGTCACAGAACCTCATCCTATTTTCTAGACCACACCTGATTCATTTAGCACTAGTATTAATATATTTATTTCTATAATTAGTCAAATTCATATATTCATTTATCAAACACTTCTTATATTTCATTTCATTATCTTCTATTATTTATGCAATTAATTTATCTTTCACTTTCAAAACTTGATTGTTTAAAAGTGTGGATTGATATCCTCCAAAGAAGCTCATGCTTATTGGATCTAGCTTGGTAGGTAGACTGCCCTACTATCTAACTAATCAACCATTTTTTTAGTGTTTTTTAATCTATAAGTCATTCCTCCGAAGCGAAAGAGGAGTATCCAAAATCATATGGATACATACCTGCACAACATATCAAGTTTTTCTACCATACCCTTCTTGATTTTCTTCTCTCTTTCATCCAAATAATATAAGTGAAATTTCTATGAAACATTTTAGCATGCCCAATGGGACCCTTGAGGCTTTTCTTGGGTTCATAATTACATCTGGTGCTTGTCTTCTACTCATACAATGAAATCAAAATTTCATTTTGGGTTTAAAATTAAGTGCATCTATTATTTTCTTGCTTATTTTAGCTCACATAGCTTAATTAATCAAGTGAATTAATCATATTTTCACTCTTATCACACACACAAGACCAAACCACTTACACTTAATCAAGCATAAAAACATTGACATAATTCCCAACTAGGACTTCATCATCTAGCGGTCACCTTTCCTAGCCATCCTACTTAGTTTTCATCACCAAGGTGAAAACCAACTCAACTCCTTTGTTGAGTATAATCTATGGCAATTAGTATATCTTGGCTAAGCACCCAACACCATTATCACTATGATGTGTAAATTGAGGGGGAAGGCCCTAATATCAAACCATGTACTAATTTCCAACACATATCCATTTGAGAACCTGAACATAACCTAAAACCCACCATAGACTTATTTTATAGTACCCACTCTACAAGTCAAGTTGTGTCACACAATTATTAAAGCTTAAGGTATAAGACACAAGAGAGACTAAAAATAACCTTAGAATTTAATGTGCTTAAGTGTGTGTTTCATTTCCTTGACTTTTTATTGTCTTCTCTTTTTTTGCATTATGATATTGCTTACATCTTCTTTTTCTTATCTATATGGTTTTAACCAGGTAACAACTAAGAAACCAAGCAAACTAGGATCCACCTCTTAATCATCCATATTCCTACTCTTCCTCATCCATGGAGTACATATCAGATATAGAGAGATATCCCCATCCTTTTGGGAGTTTTACCATCACTCGCAAGATTTCCTAAGGTGATGCAGATTTCACCACATTTCTAGATAACAACCCCATATCCCTCCAACATTACCTTAACACCATATCTCATCATACCCCCACTTTAGTTTTACCTATTGACCCACCATATGGCATGCCATCCCACCTCATTCATTACACTTGTATTTTCACCATCTCCACCTAACATTTAGTCACTAGCGTATCATCCTCTATCAATCATCCTATTGATACCACCATCGAAAACCAACCTACTCAACCAAGAAACACCCAAGCACCTTCTTGCCCAACTAATAACCCTCATTGTATAATAGCAACCCAACCTTTGGGTACCAATACTTCCTTTATCATAGGAGTACCCTCTAATATGTCACCATCATTCCTCCCATTTCCAACCTATGTACCTCCACTCCATTTGAGAGCTTGGTGGTTCCCATACCCTCTACCCTTTTACCTATTAGGACCAAATTTACCATGTATCATTTATCTACTAACCTAGCCATACCTCATACCCAACCTAAATTAATATCTCAATAGGTTCCTATTACACAAAACTTGAGCTACATCCCTAACCCACAATGGTATGTACCTCTACCTTCCACTTAATCACCTATCTCTACATATTCATATGTGGCATCATCCTAAACACCCATGTCCACATACCAATCTCTGGTAGATTCTCCAACCCTCACCAGCTATCCATACATTTTACCTACCCAAACCCAACATAATCTACCCTATAATTATGGGGTTACACAACCAGAAACTAACCTTGTCAAAATGTTAATGGGCAATATTACTATTCTAGAGTCATCCATTTTTGGAGATCATAATATTTTATCATATGACCATATTTATAACAAATAAAGTCATCCATCTATTCATTTTTGAACTTATCTTCATTAATGGGAACCCCCCAAATTTTTAAATTTTTAGCATAAGGAGGACCCTCAACAACATTTAGAGCATTTAGGTATTCATGCTACATGATTTCCTATGATGATGCTCTTCTTTTCTGCACCTTCCCCATGTCTACATCATGTCTAGCACTAGATTAGTCAGTGTTATTACAAATAACTCCCTCTTTTATTTTACCCAACTAGCTTAGATTTTATTGGATCATTTTTCCATAGAAATCTCTATGAAAGTCTCCATTACTGATCTTTACTCCATTAAACAATTTGATGACTTTTCCATATCTAACTTTGTAACCCATTGGAGAAGCTTGATAAATCATATCTCTTTCTCTCTACACCAACCTAAATTGATTGAACTCTTCATTTGAGCTTATGCCAAGTTCATCTCATCTACTTTGCAAGCTAACAATTTTGGGACCTTGATGAAGCTTTCATCATGGCACATAAACTAGAGAATAGAGTTATTGATGAGGGGAAACTAAAATTGAGAAATAATAATTTCACCTTCAAATCAAATGAAACCCCCTCTTCTAAACCTAATAATCAAACCAATACTAACTCCAAAAATAAAGTAACTGTGAATGCAGTTGTCCTTAAAACCACTCCTTCACCCATTGTTAACCAATCCAACTCATCCAATTCCTCTAACCAAAGTAATAGAAACCTAAACCGCAATAATCAAAAGTAATTAATTCTAATAGGGGAGTCATATGATTTAGTTGTGGAGAATTTTTTGAAAGTAAATATCATAAAACCACCAATGATAAAACCTCCACAATAATTTGATTCCTCTAATCCTATACCTAGTTGGTATGAGGAGAATGAATTATGCACCTTTCACCATGTCATTGGGCATAAAATTACTAAGTTAAATAACTTCAATAATGTTTTCCAAACTCTCCTCAACAAGGGGGAACTTGTGTTGGATAACCCCAACATACCCCTAAATTAAGAACTTGACATTTTAGATAGCCATTTCCCAATCATGCCCCTTCTGTGAATAATGAGAATAATCTAGTAAAATCCTCTCACAACCACAAAATACATAATATTAATGTAGTCCTTAGTCAACTCATTACTAATGAAGCCATTGGTGAAACCACCTTTCTTGCCCCTCAACTTATTGAAGTAGTGGAGTTACCCTCTATTCCTATGAAAAATGAAACCCAGGAAATAACAACCCCTCCATTTTCCACACCCATTGAGGTATTTGAGCCACTAAACCAATATTTGGAAGGTATAACAAAGGAGGTAGCTATTACCACCATATCCTTCTCCCCCATCTTACAATAGTCTACTCTTCCTTTAGAAAGCATCCCTAAAGAAGCAATCACTCTAACTACCTCTCCCATATGAGACTCATCTTCCAAAATCTTAGAGCCTTTGATTGAGGAAAAGAGTGAGGTATCCACTTCTCTCTCTCCACCCATGGGTTTGACCTTTGAGCTTAATATCGAAGGCATCAAACCTATGTATATAACATTCTCTACACTAGTTCAAAACTTGTACTAATTATCCCAACCTAACATAGATTGTGCCACATTTTTGCACTATCTCAAGATTATTTACCAAACCAAACAAGAACCTCCAACCATACCATTGTCATCCCAACCTTGCGCTCCCACTATTGGACCCACTTTTACCACAATAAATATGTTATAAACCTCTACTAACCAAACCATACCTAAACTATTCAAACTAACTCTACCTAAGATAACTAAGCCACCTTCTACCATTCTATCAAAGCCTACCAAAAACCTTAACATATTCCCTATGCATGATCTTACTCACCCCTTATTTAAATTGGACTTAACTTTACCAAACCTATCAAAAAAATCACAAACTAAGCCAATAAAGAAGGTGAAGCCACCTAAGATTCCATAAACTAAAACTCTACCTCCCCTTTCCACTTTGCCTTCTATTATGGAACCTCACCCTTATACATTTCTAAGGAAACCAACTATCCTAGACAAAACCCAAACCTAACCACCAATTTTGGTTACACAATCACTCCTAATTTCATCCTCACCCATTTTTACCCAACCTTATATAACCAACTAACCTACTTAACAGGCATCCACCTTGACATCCTTCACCTCCAAATAATCCATACCAAAACTTTCGATGAAGAACATTCCTTCACCCAACTCTCTAACCATCAAACCCATTCCTAAAAGGGCTTCTACCTAAACTACCAAACCTAAGACCTCCATGACTTTCCACCATTTCCAAAATATTAATTGACCATCCTATAGAGGTTATTTCAAGCATTTACTTAACCTTGCCACCTATCAAACCATTTGACCAACATAGTCCTAAACCATCTTGGGTCAATGATAAATTAGTATGTTCATACCATAGGATACCTAGGTATGACATGGATAAATATAAATCTTTCCAAGTACTATCCCATTGGTTGTATCATGAGGATGACTTATTGTCAGATGAACCTCTTATGAGCCCACCACTAATCCAAGAACTAAGAACCATCAACCAATATTTACCTACTCCTCCACTCTTACCTCATAATGAATAAGAACTCAAGAAATCCTCTAACTTTATTACTCCCCAAATCCATACCATATATGTGGTGAAATTATCACAAGCTCAACCAAAGGATAATGGAAAGATAAAGGTGTCCATTTCATGGACATATCCCTCTTCCACCACCTAATCACCTAGAAAACAACAATCACCTTCACCTTCAACCTAAACAAAGATGTCCATATTAGGTCCATCTTAATCTAACCCTTACAAATCAATCTAAAGAGTGGTTCTAGAATAGATTCACCAAACACTGACAAAGATGAGTTTATATGAACTGATCACTACCTCTCCCCATCACTGTCAAGAAATGATAGAGTCCTTACAATCCATAGAGGTATAATAAAAATACCCATAGCCTATAGAAACCTTTTTTAGATCTCTTCAGCATTCTAATCTTGTTACCTTCATGGATTTGGAAATACCCTCCATCCATCTAGATGACCCAGATCCTCCCCTTTTCATTACCACATATATCAACCAAACCCACATCAAGAGGGTTATGATTGATGGGGTGGATAGCATCAAATGTAACATTATCTTTTTTAATAAAATTTATAGTGCCTCCCACGAATGTAACTAATTTAAATTAAATGAGAACATTATGTAAACCTCAGTAGTGCTCTAATCATTCAATGATACCATGGCCACAACTTTAGGAACTGTTGTCCTTCATATTCATCTAAGACTACATATGCTTCTTGAGCTCTTCTACATAGTATAAGGTGAGTTCTAGTACAATGTTTTATTAGAATGACCTTAGATCTATTTCATGGGTTGTATGCCATCCACCCTATATTGATGCATCAAATTTGAACACGAAGTTCAAGTTGTTACCATACAACTAGACTTGAGTACTTTCACATCATGCAACATGACATATCAACCCAATGACATTATCCTTCCCCCATCCAACAAACCTTCACTAGTAAAATATGAAGCTCTATTTACTTATAGCATAGAAGCATTTACTAGTTCATCTATCCCTTCTACCCAAATCCCCATAATGGACCCTTTGGAATTGACCTTCTAATGTCTTTATTTAGGGAAATATTTCCTTTTGAGACTTGATACTTTTACCACTCCTCAAGAGTATGGGAATATTGACCAACAACACAGCGATGACCCCAATATTGGAACCATTATTCCTTTTGTGCCCTTAACTTTTTAAACCAATTTCATCTATGGAGGAGATGATAAACCCCTTGACACTTCTAGCACCTTGTTCTCACCTTGACCATTCTCCTCTAGTTTTTCCTATTTAGATAAACCAATTTTTTGCCAAACATACCTTTATTAGGTGTGCTTAGAAGGGATTTGGTCTAGGTCAGTATGAGCATAAGCTATATAAGTTACTTCTAGTCAAAACTCAAAAACCTCATAAAAACATGGCCTCAGTTTCATTCCACTTAAATAACAAACCAAACCACCTCCTATTACCATCATTGATGAGTAAATCCCATCCTCACCATCCACTCCACCCTTAATAACTAAATATTATGACATCATACCCCTAACCTTTATTTCATCAACATGATCAACCTTGGGCCCCTGACTTATCAAAAGGATGGGGTGATCATAACCATTATTCTAACCTATCCTATGATGATAAGAGATGAGTCTCCTTCCATTAAAATCATTTGGTGTCAATATTATGATTTCATACTCACCTACCTTGGTGCACAAGATTCCTCTATCCAAAAATCTCTCCCCCTTGAGACTTCAACCATGTTAAAAAAATCCACCATAGATATCAACTTGAGCACATTAAATAACCCACACATTATCAAAATTTACCAATTACTAAATTCTAAGGATCTTTGGGACTTCTCCTCCTTCTTGTAAGACCATAATGTATAATTTTCTTATTCCTATAATGACATTCTAGGAATCAACCCCTCCATTCCTACCCATAACATAGTCACCAAATTTTATGCCAAGACCATTAGGAAAAAACTTTGATGAATGCACCCTTGTATAGACCTTCTCATCAAAGAAGAGTTTTAACATCTCATATCCATCAGTTTTATTTGATATATTGACTATCCCTAATAGGTCTCTAATGTTGTACCTATCACTAAAGCCATATGGGGACTATGCATTTGTCTATACTTTCATGACCTTAGCTTTTCTTACCCAAAGGATGACTTTCCTTTACCAAGCATTGATCAATAAGTTGATCTTATAGCTAGCCATGAGATGTTATCTCTTATGGATGAATTCTTAGGTTATAATTAGATCCTTATTGCTCCTAAAAATCAACACAAAACTACCTTCATCACCCCATGGGGAACTTTATACTATAGGGTCATGCCTTTTGGACTAAAAAATGTTGGTTTAACCTACGAACATGTTATGACCTACATTCTCCATGACTTTATTAACAAAATAGTAGAAGACTATGCCGATGAACTTCTTGGAAAATATAAATTTTGTAAAGATCATTTGAACATTCTTAAGATTATTTTTAAATGACTCATTCATTATCATGTTCACTTTAATCCCAAAAAGTGTATCTTTAGGGTCTTGTCAGGAAATATCTTTGGCTTTAACATCTCCCTTCAAGGAATCAAAGTTGATCCTGCTAAAATCAAATAAATCTTCAATATGCCTCTTCCTACCCGCCTCAAGCAACTATGTAGCTTGTAGGGGAAACTCCAATCCATTCATCTCTTTATCTCTCAACTCTCATATCAATGCCAGCCCTTCCATCACCTTATGAAGAAGGATGTATCTTATAAGTGGAATAAAAACTATCAAAAGGCCTTTGATTTGATTAAAGATTACCCTTTTTCCATCTATCCTAATTCTTCTCAAATAAGATCAACCTTTTTACCTTTATATTTACACCACTGATCACTCATTAGGGTCAATGCTAGCTCATTGAGATGAGATTCATAAAGATAAAGTTGTCTACTACATTAGTCATTGCTTTTAGAGTATGAGACTTAGTACACCCATATCAAGAAACTTTTCCTAGCCTTGGTATTTGTAAACACCAAAATATTCTATTACCTTCTCAACCACAAGACCTATGTCATAACCAATACTGACCCACTCAATTATATACACTTCAAGCCATACCAAAACCAATGTATACATAGGTGGATAATAATTTTGAATGAGTCTGACCTCAAGTTTTTTGGTAGAATTCAAGTACAGGGAAATTCATTACTAACCAATTATCTAAAGCACTGTTAGTAGGTAACCAATCCCCTCCTCTTGAGTTTATGGATGAGTCTATCTTAACCCTCTCTCAAGTAGACTTCCCCTATCAAGTGACCATGTTATTTGATGGATCAAAGTGTCAACATAGTGGGGGATCCTGATTAATCCTTATTCCCCTTCATGGTGAACCTCTTCCTTTATCCTTAAAGCTATATTTTGAATGTAACAATAATATGTCTAAGTATGAATTCCTAGTGATAGGCCTCCAAACTATGTTAGCCTTATGACTCAAAAAATTAATATTTTTCATGACTCTCAACTTGTGGTTAATTAAATCAATGGCTCTTATCAATGTAAAAATGATGTTTTGTAATAGTACAAAAAATTAGCTAATGTATTATTAACATCATTTAAACACTACCATATCTAAACCACTTCATGATCTATGAATATGTTTACTAATATGATGGCTTCCATTGCTTCTCAAATTCTATATTCACCCTCTAAATCTAAGATATATATTTTTATCCATCAACTTACCCAGCCATCTTATGTCAAACTAGACTCTCCCACCATCTTCAATATGGTAGAAATCCAACATGACCTTTAGTATCAGTAGATATTTGACTATCTAAACCTTGACATCATTCCTTCTAGTCTTTCTAGAAATTCTTAAAGAGCATTTATCCATAGCACCTAATGTTACACCATACTAGGGGGATTTATTTATAAACATGGCTTTGATGGTCTCCTCATCTATTACCTACATAGTAATGAATCCTCTCATGATATCATGGAAACACATGATGGGATATTTGGGGGACACTTTAGTGGCCTAGTTGTTTCTAAATGGATCATTACCCTAGTTATTATTGGTCCACCCTTAACCAATATTTATGTTATTATGTAAAAAAGTTCATCAAATTTCAACAACATGCCAAAATACATCATGAACCTAACCATAGTCTTCAAGTATCCAAAGATTTATGGTCCTTCTCATAATGGGGTCTAGATCTCATTTGGGAAATTAACCCCCATTCTTCATAGTGACATCATTCTATCATCACTGTGATTGATAATTTACCAAATGTGTAGAGGCTATTCCCCTTGTCTTAATAAAATTTGAAAATATTATTGAATTTATCAACCATCACACAATATGTCATTTTGGTGTCCCTCATAAAATTATCATCAACAATAGTAAATCTTTCAAAATCAAACAAGTCTAAGGTCTTCATGATGCATTTGGTATCAAGTTAAGTTTCTCATCACCCTATCATCCATAAGGAAATGGATAGGTGGAAGCCTCTAATGATACTCACAATAACATGCTCAGTAAAATGTTTAATACATATATTTAGGATTAGAATTTACATATCCGATTCACCTTATGGGCATATTGTATTAGAATTCAAACCCTTATGGGTGCTACCCCTTTCTCTCTAGTTTTTAGAGTAGAGGTTGTCTTGCCTCTCAAATTATAAATTCCATATCTTCACATATACTTTCATAATCTCATCTCTAAGAGTGATCATCATCAATAACATTTATCCCAACTCGAGCTACTTGATGGTCATCATTTAGTTGTGCTTACCCACTTTTATGTCTACCAAGAATGAATAAAGTGTGTTTATAACAAACAAATTAAAGTGTGAGAATTCAATATTAGAGAACTCATCTTAAATTAAATTCAACATGTCACCAATATGGATAAAATCAAGTGGGGTAAGTTTTATTTCAATTAAATTTGACCTTATATCATAATGTACAAGTATAGAGCAGAAGCTTATCGATTATCCTCTCTTAAAGGGAACCTAAGACCTGATCCATTTAATGCTTCACATTTGTATCTTTTATTTTGTTAAAATAGGATCAAACTCACCTTTTATCCAACTTAATCTCATCCCTTATTTTTAAACCATGTTCATCTCCTTATTCTTGAGACAAATGATTAAAACTGAATCATGTGATTATCTATCATAATCATAGCCTAATATTAAACAATGGGTACCATGGATCTATGCATGGCATAATTTTCATGGTAATTTCCACCTCTTTTATAGGATGGATTACCATGGTCATTATCACCTAAAGCTCTTTTACACCTAATCAACCTTCTTGTGCTTTTAGTTTTACCTTCATGAAAGGTGAACCTTTAATCCTATATAAGTGAGTCTATGTCAAACAAAATTATAATAAAAAATAATCATGGGTCATTCCTAGAATTTTTAGACTCCTCCCTTAAAGGACAACTACCAAAAACATATCAAAATTGCTTAATATAAGGTAAATTTCTCCCTTAAAGGATAGTTATCAAAATCCTTACACAAAGCACACAAGACTTAGACCACTCCCTTGAAGGATGGTTGAGTCAAGAATTTATCAAAGCATAGTAATTTATTTAAAGATTTCTACATCAATCAACTTCCCCAACCTTCCTAATCAAAACCAACATAACAAAAGACCCATTATCAAACATCAATAAAAAATAACATACTTTTGAAAGCCATAATCAACTCTCATGAGTAGACTTCCTGCATCAATAAGTATACACCTTATATGACATGGAACTGTTTATACTAACTCTTTGGTGCCTTCTAGAAGAGGCATGATAATATAAAAATAAGGTTCCATCTTCATTCATCTCCCCTTTATACACTATCAAAAAGGTATTTTGAGCTTAGTTGACATTATGTGATCAAGACACCTTTTTAACCAGCTAATGCACACTAATACAAAGCATTCAATGAGATTATATTCCTTAAGTTGATACAAATTTGGTTGTTTTTAGTCCTAACCAAAGAAGAATCATCAATCCTTCTTCTTATTCTCTCATAATTGTTGATACATTCACTTAGACATTTGTATCTAGATTATCTTCTCTTTCTCACATCTATTTTGGTTGTTTAACTTACCTTATTTTTTTCACCTTAATCTAAAAAAAATGACCATAATAATAACCACATCACATGATAAATTAAAATAGACATCATTAGCATAATATCCACCTCCATAAATAAATCAACTATCACCATCACATCCTCATAATCACATATACCATATCCACCACATGTCTAAATCTAAATTAATAAGCATATACTCATTAAAATTAATCATGAACATAATCATCACTATCATCATAGTCATCCATAAACCATAAAAATAATTACATCATAACCATGTCCACCCACACATAACTAGTTTCCATAACCATAATCATATCAATATCATAAACATGTTCATTTTAAACATAAATTAAATGATCATCATCAATAATAAACATCATCACATAACCTTATCATAAACATCATCATAACATCATCATTTTCCTACCATGTGCCACATTTTTATAACTATGATCCATAAAATATAACCATAATAATATTAATCACAAAACATCATAAGAATCATCATATCATAAAATAACATCCATAAAAAATCTAGCCATCACATCACATGCCTAGCTAGATAAGTCCACATTAACCATCACATCATAATCACATCAATAATTTCAATCCATGTCAACATTATCATGAAAAAAAATCAATAAGACATATTATCACATGTCTATCTAGGTGACTCCATGTCAACATCATCATGAGCATAACAATAATTAACATGAACATCAAAACCATGAACCACAAACCATAAAAAAAGAATCACATTTATTTCTCATAAATATTCATCATAGTGTACACAAAATATACTTGTCTCTCAAAAAAAATACATCTTTATGCATCAACTCATAGGCCAATATCAAAATCATGTGGAACATCAAAAATATCATATCTCATAACAAATATATGATCCTAGAGCCTACCCTCTTTCACATGCCTATCCACCTATATATGTGGCCCGCTAATCTAGTTTTTTCATGCCAACACCTACTATAATCCAAAACCTATATTCACCCCATCAAGGATCATCTGGTAAATGCTTGAATACCAAGTCCTCATAATACCATAGCTCCTCCATAGTCATTACATATATTTACATCAAGATAGTCTATACTAGTCCCATAACTAATGATACTCCACCTCTTTCCTACCAAAGACAACTCTCTCTCTTACATCACTAAGGCTAGCTAAGAACTAGGCTTGATCTCTCTCTCATGTTAGAGTGGCCACTTGACCCTATGCTACTACCAAGGATTCATGTGCTATTGCCAAGGATGTTTTATCTATAAATAGAGCCATTCATGATTATTCCCTCTCAATAATCACTACCTTGACATTTAGGGCAACCCCTTGCACTTGAGCCTATTAACCATCTCCCCTTACATCAACATCCATGTCCTATAAACTATCATCATCACCACCAAAATTGGCCATGACATAGTGTGTCTAGCACCATGTAGGAATCTATTTTTAAAACTTGCATCATCCATATCTATCCTTGTAGGCAACTCCTAATGATCAATAAAATAATAAACTAGCAATAGAGTAGGTATTGGAAACTTTAAATCCTCCCTCATATATCTTAGGAATTCCTGAGGTATATCATGAACAAGGCCAAACTACTTCCATACCCTATTAAATGGAATCAACTCTATTTCATGGTCCCATATACCATAGATCCATCTGTAGCTCTGAAGAGATAGAGTATGCCTCCTATAGTGTGTCTAGCCTAAAAACCTAATATATAGTCTCCAAATCATGTCTATATTAACCAAGGCATCTAGTTGGCCCTTATACTAATCTATATCATGTGCTCCTCCTCTTGGTCCTAAGAGGTCATATTTGCCTCTCCACATCATGTATCCATCCCTATAATCCATATACATAAAACACTCCCACAGTAGCCCCATAGGTCTCAAAATCTAGATGTGCTCATAGGACCAATTATGGAGAACAAAACTGATATTGATCCCATATCTCCTATGGGCATGAAAGTCCCACATCTCTTGGTAAATCTAAACTAATAGCATAGTTTCCCATGTAAACACTATGTGACCCAAACACATCTCAATGATCACCCCCAATAATAAGTAAGGAAACCTCCCACTACTATAATCTAGTAACACATAACACATGACCACTATCATCATAATCATAAAAATTCTCCATGCATCCCTATCTCTTTGGTATAATGGCATGTAGTAGAATCCTCCTAAGTGCCACCTCACAAAATTAAGGTCATATCTATACAAGATCTCCATCTTCCCATCCCACTCATCACTCTCAATATTATATATTGACTCACCTTGTATGGGTAATTACAATATCTTGTGTATGTCCTCTAGCTCACTTGTTAAAATCCAAAAGGTATTAGTGGTAGGGTACCATCTATTTATGAGTACAACTAACATCACTACATATTTAGGTATGTGGTGATAATACTTCATACCTTTAATGCCCATGTCCTCCATGTATTTCCAATCATCATCAATCATCTCATATTGAATCTCATCAAGTATACAGGGCACTCCACCCCTCATATATATCCACTCTTATGTAAGTAGGGTTTGATAGAAACAACCATAGCTAATTGACATATTTTGACTACAAATTATACCACTTGTACCTACCTCCTGATTTTAATCTACTAACTCATAACATTTACCTAATAACACCTATACCTATTACTTTACCCCATCATTCAAACTTCTTAATCCATACACATTACCTTTACCTAACCCCTTACCTCACCCTAACCCCTTAACCTCAACTACTACCCATTAACTATTACTTATCAATTGACACTCTTAAAAAGCACATCCATCAATCATCAACAATCAACTATACTTATAGTCAACCACTGATAATTAGGTACCCACCATCAATGATCACCATAAATTGGCCTACCAATGGTCATGTATCAACTACTGATGGTTGATAATTAACCATTGATACTTACTAGCGACCATCAATGGTAAAAAATGACTACCAATGGTCACTATAAAGTTATTGTTAGTGATCAAACCAAACCCTACCCTCCCAATATACCTACCCAATGTCATAATAGCTAAAAAAATTGACCTAAAACTACCTCTACCATCCCTTATCTACCCTACCCATGCAAATTTACATCTAACCTACCATTTCAACTCAAAAAATAGAAATAACTACCTAAGCCCTAGCCCTAGGTCAAACCCACCAACACCAAAAATAAACAAATGACCAAATTCAAATAAAAATTCCTTTGCTAAATTAAAACTCAACTATCAATTCCAAAAAAATCTCTACCTCATTCCTCAAACATCATCAAGGAGGAACCCTAGGAAACATCACCTAGCCTCACACTCTCCCTCATCCATGATGCATTTCCCATCAACTTAACCTCTAATAAATCTCTCAATCAATCACCCATAACCATCACTATTTTTCTCAAAAAAATGACAACAAGCCAAGCATCAAGAATTTCAAGTTCACAATAAGAGAATAAAATCCCGAGTGGTATTTTATCTTCACCCTTTTAGGGTTGATGTATAGCTACTGATAGTTAGGGTGATTATTGACGATCGATCTTAAGCATCAATAATTGATAAACTTGAGGTTTTCCCTTTCACCCCTAAATCCTAAAATAAATTTTTAGAATAAAACCCAATCCAACTACCTACCAATGGAGATTCCATTATCCACTAACCTTGACTACTAATGAGTTAAACCTCACCACTTAGTCATTTTGGCCCAAACTTTTGCATGTTTTGTGATGATCTTGTTTTAGTCATTTTGACCAAACCAATTGAATTGCCAAGTTGAACATATTTAAATTACACTACCTTGCATACACCCAACCAATTTGTGTCTTCATAGGAGTACTTCCTACCTTGGATACCTTTAAAAACACTAACCTTGTCTAGGAGACTTGTATTTACAAGTGCAACCTAACTGTCATATATAATCATGTAGTCCAATTATCCTTCTAGTACCAACCTTATTTTTACGAACCATGATAACCTATTCATTACATGATCTTGGATATCACACTTAGTCACACTTTATGTTCATTTTTACACTTTAGTATCCAACCTAACACCTAATTCATCACAAACTTAGCCCCTCATCTAAACTACACCCAATTCTATTTCACCTCATTAATTCCTAGTTTGAGGGGGAAAACCTCCTCTAATACTCAAGGTAACCAAATGCTTGACACATAATCCATTTTTGTTTTATATCTTGGTGATATAACCTACATAAAAAAGGAGCAAAATGGAGATACTAAAAAACCACACATGATGGTTCTATATGTCGAGCTAACCCTCAAAACCCCCTAGGGACTATTTTGAAACCTTTCAACTGTAAACTTTAGTCAAGTTAACTTATTATATAACTGACTAACTAACCCACCTTGAAAAAACTTAACCTTACCCTCAACCACTGATAGTTACCCTAACCACCAATAGTTAGGCCTAAACACTGATGGTTAGGTTCTAACTACTTGAATAATTAACTCCAATCAACTCTAGCTTGATTTTTTATATTTAGCTTATCTAATTCATGTGTGAGCTAATGTATGAAAAATATAAATTTAGACACCTTGTTGAACACCTTATGTAACTATTATTTCACCTCTCCTTCCTTCTTATAGAAAGAGAGGAGGAGGAGGTGAAAAGGAGGATCATTAATCAACATCCAAAATCAGAGCTTCTTACATCAAAGATTATTTTATAGGTATTTTTATAATGAACCAATGAAATAGTAAGTATGATAGATATCCATAATGCTTACATTTATCAACTAAAAAATAACTATCATTACTCTAATAAAATTTCTATAGACTCCATCAACAAGTTTTTCAATTGACTACCTCAACCATCTTCATATCAGTAACCAAAAAGCTAGGTATTTGTTTTTAGTAATTAGTTACTTTATTTTTGTTTCATAACCAACCCAACCCAAACCCATTTTCTAGAACTCCATTTTGTAACCTCATTAGCACATTTTATTAAACCAAACTACAACCTACAATAACCACTAATGATCATCTTGATTACCAATGGTTTATCCATAACCATCATTGGTTTCTAACCACTGATGGTCACCCTAATCATTAATGGTGACCCCAATCACCAATGGTCACTATGTGACAAATAA
Organism: Torreya grandis; assembly: GCA_037957365.1. Taxonomy (NCBI): domain Eukaryota; kingdom Viridiplantae; phylum Streptophyta; class Pinopsida; order Cupressales; family Taxaceae; genus Torreya; species Torreya grandis. Next base: position 1,936,461 of record JARHVA010001722.1, on the reverse strand, counting down.
ATAAAAATCTATTTTCACCCACTAGACCTCAACCAAATCCAACTTTCTTTCCCTCTACTCAATCATAGAACCTCATCCTATTTTTTGGACCATACCTAATCTATTTAGCATTAATTTCAATCTATTTATTTCTATAATTAGTTAAATTTATTCATTCATTTATCAAATGCTTCTTGTATTTCATTTGAGTATCCTTTATTATTTATGCAATTACTTTATCTTTAAATTTTAGAATGTAATTATTTAAAATTATGGACTGATAGCCTCCAAGGAAGATCATGCTTCTTGGATCTAGCTTGCTAGGTAGTCCACCCTACTATATAACTGATCAACCATTTATTTATTCTTTTCTTCTCTGTAGGACATTCCTCCCAAGACAAAGAGGAGTATCCACAATCATCTAAATCAATGTGCACATAACATATCACATTTTTATACCATACCCTTTTCAAGTTTCTTCTATATTTCTTCCAAAGAATATAAGAAAAATTTCTTTGAAACATCATGGATCCATAGATGACCAAGGATTAGGTTGTATGGGAGATATAAAAAAAGAACATGAATGAGGGCTTCTTGAAAGATAAGACCCACCATAATTGGAAGGTAGATAGTTATTTATGTTTTTTGGAACTTTAGATTTTGTAAGGTTTTATATAGAATGTCCTTATAAGTAGGATACATCTTAAGAAGGTCCAAAATGGAATGTTGGGCTGATGTTTTCTCAAGTTTCTCTATGATGTTTTATTTTCCTTAGAGATTAAGTAAAGGGAAACTTGGAAGGGTAACCTTTTCATGCCTCATAGTGATGGTGCAATTTTGGGATTTAAATTTAATTATATAAATATGATGATCAATACAATCAATGTGATTTATTATAAAATTAAATAGATGATTAGTTTTAAGGACATTGTTCATTTTATCTTAATTTTGATTTTTCTTAATACACCCTTGCTCATGTTTTGGAAATGGATCTTAATATAACCATAGTTTTTTGTTTTTAGAATTTGAAGCATCCTCTTCTACTATTATATCACCATTATCAATAAGATATGAGATATAGTTTTTGAGTCTCATGCAATAGTTTGTGAAATGACCTTTGACTTTTTGGTAATCACAATATTCATTATCTTTATACAACTTAGGTTTTGAAACATTTCATCAAAGGTATTTTTCCTGGTAAAATTGATCATATTTGTAGTGACCAACTTTTGACTACATCATATGTCATTCCTAAAGGAGTGAATTTTTGTTTTTGATTGTCTTGTCGAGGTTGAGAACTTGTGAAAAAATGTTGTTGATTGGTTGGGTGTTTTGAATTTTCTTAACATTGGTTATATTGTCTCCTATCAAATTATTTTTCTTTGCACAGAGCTTCTGATTTTCATTTTGGTTCGAAGAAGAATTATATTATTTAAATATTTTGATGGCACCATTATAAAATAATTATTTTTCATTTTAAACTCATTTTTTATAATTTTATAAAATTACGTAGAAGAATGGAGTTGTCATTGATAAGAATTCAAATTAAGATTGTTTTAAAGTATAATCTATTTTTTGGGAGGTGTCCATGGGAAACATATTTCCAAGGCACATAATATTCCTTAATAAGGAGGAAAAATTCTCCACGTTATGTTTTTTTGCTGTTATATAGGTTTGATAGGGTCAAATAAAATTCAAAATTATAGGAAAAGTTACTAATTATTTTTAGAAAGGTCCTCAAAGGTTGTGATTGATCCTTTAGGCAAGTGTAAAAACCACTCTAGCTATTGACCACCTAGGTTGCATAGAATGAATCTTAATAGATAATCATTGATATAAGAATTATATGAGTGTGACATATAAACCTCTTTAATATTATCTATAGGATATATTTTTCATTTTTAGTTATCAAACATTGGAGGTTTGAATGTGAAATAAAGGGTGCCATCATCATAGTAATGTCAAAGGGGTGTGGAGAAATTTATTCATACTTAAATTGTTTTCTTTTGGAATAACTATAACATCATAACCCTTGAATCTTGTCTTTCATGTTTTTAGATTATTGGATAAATGCCACATCCTTGAATGGTATTTTTTTTTTGAATTTAGATTGGATGATTGCCTTGTGAATTGTTCTCGATTGGTAAATGAACTGAGATTATTTGAAATGAAATGTTGATTTTGATTGTTTGATTTGAAATTAAAAGTAAAATTTTAATGTTAATTTTTATTTTGATTGGTTAGATTGGTATTATAATTGACATTAAAATTTTTATTTTTATTTTTATTGATTAGATTGGTATTTGAATTAACATTCCAATTTTGATTTAGATTGTTGATTAAATTTCAATGGACATTTAAACTTAGATCTGGGGTTTGATTTGAATTTGAATACATATTATAATTTGGATTTAAATTCGAATTTGTTGAGTAATTTAAATTCAAATGTGCATTTTAAATATGATTTGCATTTGGAATGATTAATTTATTTAAATTTGAATTTGTATTCAAATTAGGATTTAAATTTATTGATTGTTTGATTAGAGGATTCCTTGAAATGTTGGAATTAAATTATGTTATCACCATTCTAATTTTTTACATGGAATTAAATGGAAAATACATGTCTTTTTTGAGATGTTTCATCTATAATTGCCTTACCTTTATCCATGTAAGTTTTGGAGACATTTTTATTAGTGTTAGTAGAACCTATAAGTTTTTTTTATTCTCTAGGGAATCACTAGATGTTCCTTGTTATTGGATTGTATTTATGATTTATTTAATTTAAATTTAGAGTTATAAGTCCTTAGAATCAAAATTTGAAGGAATATTGGCCCCTATACCTAAAATTTATAACAACCCCACTTTTTTTATAAGAAGTTTTAAATTTTGGAATTTATTTTTTGACTTATGATTTTGTATTTTTAAAGAATTTAAATTTGGTTTGAAAACACCAAAAATAAAGTAACATGTATTAAAAATGAGGTGAAAAAAATAAACAAAAATAATAAGCAATCTCTACTTTAACCAAAAATAAACATGCAATTCACATAAAAAGATAAAACTAAGAAAAATAACTTAAATGTCTTGTAGGCTCTCATATATATTGACTCATCCAATGTAAAGTGTCAAACTAATGTTTCATATCACTAAATATGGATTTATAACCATACCATATCCCATTTAACCTAGTTTTGAGGGTAATTTGAGAATAAATTTTTGGATCTAACCACTTGTTAGTACACTGCAATTTAAATGGTTGAAATGGCTATCCTAAGATTAAGTTTTGTACAATATTATATAAAAAGGATTATTCCATTAACATTTTGATATGTTGAGGCTTAAAACCATGTAATACATAAATATAATGGACACACACAAATGGGTCTAGTCTTAATGTACCTAACTTAGCCATAAAATTTTAGTAGGTTGACATTATAAAAATCAAATTTCAATGTCACTATTTATATATCATATTGGTACATAAGATTTGGCCTACTACATAGTGATAAAATTCATGGTTGATATAACAAATATAAAGAAAAAAAATAGGTTAACACTTTTCTCTAAATTCTAAGTATTTTCACTAGTGTCATGCCAAGGAAAGAACATACACATAAGTGTAACATAGGTAACACAAAGTCATAACATTTTTTTTTAGTTTTCAAGTATTATCACGAATGTGAATCCAAGAAAATATCATATATAACCCTTTATGATACAAATAGGCAAGCCTTAAAATAAATTGAAATGTAATTTAATTACTAAACTTGTAAAGATAAAAAATGTGAAATAAATAAGGTTGGAAACAAAGAAAAATATTTTGAAGATCAAAAACTTGAAACTTGTCACATCCCCAAAAGCATCTCATTATATATTATTAATGATAATACATTAGGTTAGGATTATTAGTCATTCTCATGTGTGAACATATATCATCAAGAGAGGGATTTCAAATTTCATGATATGTCATTATGTAAATGTAAGGTGAATTTATTATAAAAGTTGGGAATAAGTGTGCCTCTCAAGTATTTTTTGAACCATTAAAATAAATTAATTATAGGCCCTAAAAAACTACATACTTGATCCAATAGGCACTATGGTAATATGGGGTGATAGGGATCATTTGGAACTAACCTCCTATTCTAATGTTTGAGGCAATAAAAAAGTATGGAAGAAACTTTGATGGGGTGGGCTTACTAAATTGATGTTAAGGATTACCAATAATGATGCAATTGTATCAAGGTATTTTATCACTAGATGGAATAAGAAAGTGATGGAGATGAGAGGATTCAATATCTTAGTCATAAAGTATTTTATCAAAGAAGTTACAAGCATGTCTTTGATGGAGTGAAGGCGTATAAAGACCAGTCTAAAAAGTAGGAGTTGCTTCAAAGGTTCTTTCACACTAATGAGTTTGTTAAAATTTATAAGAAATAATTCCCTCACACCAACCTCCCCCATAAATGGCCTTGGGTGTGCCTCTAAGTTATGAAATACCTGACACTTGAAGGTAAACACACAATAAATTTACTCTGATCACTTTTTATTATTAAACCACTTTCAGGGGTATAAAAGTAGTCTCCCCTTCTATCTTTTAAATTCTCTAGAGAGTATTTCTCTCACCCATCAAGTTAATTATTCCAACCCTATACTACACCAAGGTCTCGTCCTACTTCTAGTGAAGCATGGCCAAACCCTATAGGGTAGGAAGGTTCCTTTACGGGGTTCTTATGATGAGGATGACTCCCCAAAGGAAGACCCTACCCAAGGATATTACTAACCATAAACCAGTAACCCCAAAGCTAGACATTTATCTAAAACATTTGTTGATAAAATCCCTCTAAAACTAATTATCCCTAAATCCAAACTAATCCTTTAGAGGGCCCTCCTCTTAAACATTTTTATTTTATTTTTGTTTGTTGTTTTGCCTCCTGTGGGGATAATTATCTAGTTATTTTTTCTTTTTATTGTTCAAGTTCTTGGGGCATGCTACTCCTTTTTATAAATATTTTTAATTATGGTTCTTGGTCCCTATAAAAATAAGTATTTTACCTAATCAAATAAAAATTAAAGAAAAATATTTTATTTTTAGTTTTTTTCATTTATATGACAAGGATCCTACATAGAAAAAATTATTAAGTTTTTTAAGGATATTGACAACCCAAAGAACTTTAAAGTTATCCAAAATGTTAAAAATAATATGCAAACTTAAAATTTAGATAAAAATTATAAAATGACAAAAAAAGATCCATGATTTTGTTGATATATCTAAAACTATTATTTACACTTATAAAAAAAAGAGCTATGATTTTGTTGATATATCTAAAACTATAATTTATATTTACAATAAATTTTAATAGGTTAATTTTAGTATAAAAATAAATAAACCTAAAAAAAATTAGAAAACCATAGATTATAAATTAAAATTTAAAACTATTTAACAATGAGGTAATTTTCTAATAAAAAACTAAACACAAAAAATACTCACAAATTTTATGATATATACTAAACTAGAATTCAAGTTTACATGTAATTTTTATTGATTATTATTAGTCTAAATCTGAACTAACCTAAAAATAATAAAAAACACATATTATAAATTAAAATTTATTGTTATTTTAATAGTCATGTGTTTTTTGACTATATTAACTTTGAGAAAATAAAAAATATATATACATATATATATCAAGCAACTTAGATCCATAATTATTATGTCCAACATACCCCTTTTCTTAAAAATGGAGGATCCCTCTATAAAATCACATGAACCAAAGCTTTAGGATCCTTTCTCATATATTTTTTAGTTTCACCTACTTAAATCCTTAGAATAATATGTCAAGCCAATTTTCCTAAGAAGTAACATGTCTATTTTATTTTTTATTACTAAGGAATACTTATTCTTTTCTAAATTAGGGTGTTAACATTACATATATAATTTGACAAAAGTTCCCAAAGTCGCATTCCTTTCCCAGAGTAACAGATCTACCATCCTTCATGATAAATCAAAATCTCAATGATAGACAAGTTTTAAGTGTATTTTTTTCCTTTCCATTTCTTACTTAGTAGTTTTGTGAATTTTGGATAGTTAATAGCCCAGCTGAATCAGGAGGCTCCACATCACTAATTATCATAATGGCTAGTCCCAAGACATATCATATATGTTAGATCTTGGGAGAGCCCATCTAAATTATGAGGCACCCAGTTACCAATTGTCAAAAAGATCAGTCTTAAGACAAGTTAGAGATGTCAGAGCCTAGGAGATCCTAGTAAAATCATAAGGTGGCACATCACCAATTATTATAATGAATAGTCCTTATACCTATTATATATGTTAGAGAATTAGAGAGACTGGTTGAATCAAGAGGTTCCATGTCACCAATTATTAGAATGGCTATTCTACGAACCTATCAAAGATGTTAGAGGCTAGGAGATCCTAGCTAAATTAGGAGGTACCATGTCACTAATTATTAGAATGACTAGTCTTAGACCTAAAAGATATTTTAGATCCTAATATATTTTAGCTAAATTAAGATATGCCACATATCCAATTTTTAGAATGGTCAGTCCATGAAACTATTAGAGATGTTAGATCCTATGAGATCTTAACCAAATTAGGAGGAATCACATTAATAATTATCCAAATGGCCAGTCCTTAAAATTTTTAGAGATATCAAAGTTTGGAATAGTTTAAAAAAATTATAATGAACCACATCACCAATTTTTATAATGGTCAACCCCTAAACATTTCAAATATATCAGAGCTTGGGAGAGCTTAGCCAAATCAAGAGTGCCACATCACCAATTTTTAGAATGGCCATTCCTTAAAATTATCAAAGATGATAGAGCCTAGGAGAGCCTAGTTGAATGAAGAGGTGTTATGTCACCAATTTTTATAATGACTCATACCCAAACATATCATATATGTTAGATCATAGGGGAGCCTAACCGAATCAAGAGGCACGATGTGACCAATTGTCATAATGGCCAATCTATGGAATTGTTAGAGATGTTAAATCCTAGGAGAACCTAGTCAAATTGAGATTTATCACATCAAAAATTACAATAAGATGAATTGGTGGCCACAAAAGGCCCTAATAGATTCAAAATGAGGTGTAGATGATTTTGAGGAACTGTTATAACTCAAAAGTGCACCCTGCAAAGAACATGTGCCTGTTCTCTCTTCTATTGATACAATAAATAATATCTAAGGTATGGGTGAACTTATGATGGATATAATATCTAGATGAAGGTATGTTTCCATTTAGTAAATTCACCCACTTATTTATAAATTCTCTTCGATAGTGCTTTCTTAGCTAGAAAAAAGAGTAAAAGAATAATGCTAAAACTTAAAATGGAAAAGAAAAATGAAAGTTGGGATGATGCACCAATGTTGGGATAATTTATGATTATACATAAGAAAATTAATAAGACAAATAAAATTACAAACTTTCACTTCATTCTCATATAATTACTCTTGCATTAGTATTTCACACAGAGGTCTTGGAAAACTCTCACACTAGCTAGGAAGGAATGAACAATGATTAAATTCACTTCTATATTAGGTATAAAATAGACTTAGACACTCTATATGATATACAAGATTTATAATTTACTTAATAAATGTGAATTATTTATACATAAACCTATGAAAGAGATTAATCCACTAAGTTATATCAATGAATAATAAACACACACTTCATGAAAGCTTAATAATGGAGGAGAAATAAGCTCTTTATTTCTTAAAAGTTGATGGTAGTATAATTTTTTTGGCATATTTTTTGTAATTAAAAATAATAATATGATTATAATAATTAAAAAATTAATGTACATATAGAAAAAAATGAGAGAGAGAGAGAGAGAGAGAGAGAGAGAGGAGAGAGAGAGAGAGAGAGAGAGAGAGAGAGAGAGAGAGAGAGAGAGAGAGAGAGAGAGAGAGGTTCCAAATGAGTCCACATACAAGTCCTAGTTCACTCTTACTTCAACTAAAAATTTAACTCAAACTTTGAACTCTACCTTTAACTCCACTTTTTTTCCACATAAAATCTAATGTAAAATTTTAATTTAAATATTATTTCATGTGAATATGACATGTTAGGATAGAGGTAGACTATTCTTTCATGTTTTAAAAGTTAAAGGACTCTTCATACATCTTAAATCTTAAGTTAACTTATTGTGATCTTGCATACAACTTTGGATCTTCTTTAGTTAAGTAATTTTAGTCTATATTTAAATCCTATTGGTATTTAATTAATATTTAATTTAGAATTTATTTACCTCCACTTTCATCTTGAGTTGATTTTAATTATCTTGACTTCACACTTGGAGTTCAAATTCACTTACCTTTCATGCAACTTGCATGCAAATTGACTTTTTAACTTTTATAAATTTAGCCTAAAGGGGGGTGTAGTAAGAGAGGGATTACATTATGATTTTATAAAGAGTATTTTTCATGAAAATAGGGTCTAAAATATTTACCAAAACTTTAACTCAACTTCTCCACTTTTTCATGTTTTGAACTCCAATTTTCTAGGGCTAATTAAATATTCTTGTTGTTGACTTGAAATTTTTAAATTTATACCAAAATAAGGAGAGATATTTAGAGCGGAATTTTGTTTATATTTAATTATCCATTAAATATTATTTATAATTTTTCACTTTATAATGACCATAATAACTCTTCAAACTAGTTTTTTTTCCATAGACCTATCTTATGCAACTTTAAAAAGCTTCTTAAATGCACTATGACAGCCAAAAACTTGATGGATATTAATAATTGGAAGAAATAAGGAGAATAAATATGATTATAACATAATAAAAATGGTTTCATAGACCTTCAAAAAAAATTTTAGCTCCAAAATTCATGTAGAACTCCAAAAAACACCATTTTATGCTCTCTTATTCTCAAGAAACCCTTATTTGGATTAGGGGGTCTAAAATGACTTCCAGGACTGAAAAAAACTCATCCTATTCTTGTTTCATATTTTTCAATGGTTCAGACCTAAAAAAATTTTAAACTCTCCAAAATTCTTCACCAAACTCTCTAAGAAAAATTCACAAAAAAGTGTATGCTTGCTACCCTAGGGATGACCTATAGATGTTTTTCAATGCATTGAGTATATTTTAAATTTATTTTCCTCTAATTATAATTTATTTATACCCTTTAATTAATTATTCACACTATAAAATCAATTTTTTCCATTGGACGTACCTGAAACACCCATTTCTAACTCCATTTCTGAGCAAAAAAGTGAAGAAACCTTCATTTCCTTCATGATCAAATCTATATATTTTTATTTTATATGTCTTCAGGTAAATTAAAGACTTGAAACCAATTTTTAAACATTAAATTATTTAAAATATACCCCTATTTAAAATTTCAATAGTTTTCATTTAAAAAAACTCAAAATATGCACTTTTGGGTGTTGACTAGCTTGCATAATTTCATTTACGAATGCCTCTAGGTCTATGTTTTGCCATTTTATTGATTTTTATGAGGTATAAATACTGTAATTATTTTTATTTTAGGACATTTAATAACCATTATTATCATTAAAATAATTTTATGTATTCCAAAAATCACATAAACCTCTCAAAAAATTCCTTTTCTAACTGTCTCTCTTACTTGCTTCAAACCCTAATGTTTGATCATATGCCATTATTCATAATTTTACATGAAATTTTTATTTATTAATGTGTATATATATAATATTTTCCACATAATTTCTCACAAAAAAATTATTTTTCAACAAAGAACTCAAAAATACAAACATACTGCTTAAAACTAAGCAAATGAGGGTTGAAGAAGGGTTTTAGAGAACCTATTTTTCTTAATAATTATTCATAAATTTAATAAAATTTTAAATTTTAAAAAATGAATTTAATATTTAGGTAATTTTATCCCAAAAATTACTATAATACCATTTTATCCAACTACACTTTAGCTTCATATACTGAGCATTTAAAAATTGCCTTCACTAGCTTGTAATTAGCTAGTTTGAGGAATATAAGAAACCTCTATAAAATTTTTGACTTGTGAGTTGTTACTGAGAATTATTTTAATATAATTAATGTTTTATAATTATTTGAGTAATTTTTTTACCTTTAATTCATGAATTTATTCTTCTTGAAAAATTACACATAAACAACTTTAACTAATGGTGGTAACATTATCAACATTCATGGTGACTTTCTTGGGAATTTTTCCTGATAAACACTCAATACAATTATATATATCCATTGGGTTATCAAGTCATTAAAATATCACAAAAATTGAAATTAAAAATGTCTTACTCAATCAATTATAACACATGTGCATAATCACTTATTGAATTAAAAACTAGAATAACTATAAATTGAAAGATGTGCAAGCTAACACTTAGAGGTATTGAAAATTAAGGATAATAACAAAACATGTGAAACAATAAAGATACACCTAGATAAAAAAAAACCATATCAGGTCCTTTCCATATGGTTGATGAATATGACTAACAAGCTATTATGTGAGCAACATTCTAGTTGGATTAACTCTTTTCCTTATTATCAACCTCTTTGGCTTATCTTCAAGTGAATCAAATGAAAAAAATATATATCCAATATAAAAAAACTTATCATGTGGTTAAATAATCACCTCATATTTATCCTTAACATTAATAAATCTTTGAAATGTAACCACATTCTAATTTACCTTCACAACCACTTTATCAATGTCTTTCAAAGGAGATGTAGGCCTACAAAGATTCTCAAAGTCTTGAATCAATGAAAAGTATTTCTATCATAAGTCATAAAAATCCTAATGGTCCTCACATGTATCTTCTTGAGGTTAACTATGAGTCACTACATCTTTTTTTGTATCCTTATTTAACTCATGTATAGGATTGTTACCTTGTGAAACTACTACTGTAAGCTCACTAGTTGCTACCATTTCTTATGGAACATCTTCATGATAGGATTCTTAAGGATCACTTATAAAATTTGATTTTTAGTGGTTCATAAAGTACTGAAACATGATATTCGTATATGCCAAATTGAATCTCATTTGACCAACAAAACTCTTGATAATATTTTTTTGAATAATTATCCTCTTTACTTGTTCTTCTTTTTCCTTCCATACAATAGGTTCTCCTTCAAAAATGGAGATGATGTGGGGGGTGAAGAGGTTTCATTTGGTTGCATAAGAATATTCATCATTATTGGCTAATATTTAATGGGATTTAGGATTAAATAGGCATTAAGAAGGATTTTAATCAATTATTATTTGAAAAAAGAGATATGAACTTGTGTTATCAATGCTTCATGCTTCTTTCTCCACTCAAAAATCAACCTTTCACATTATTATATGACTTGATCTTCATATACAACTTAAATTTAAGTGATGGGTGGAGGGATCAAAAAAAATTTGAAATTTTCTTGGTTTGGCTTCAACAACTTTATCCTTCTCTTGATTTTGTATAGGTACGGGGATATTGGTCCAAAAAGGCTTCCAAAATGGAATGGTCTTAGGCTCTTATGGATGAGTGAGTAAGTATTACATAGCCTCATTATATCTATTCAATGATTTAATGTCTTGATGAAGTATATAGGCTTAATATTTAATATCTTATTTATTTATGCCTATTATATTTCTCATCTTCTTGATCAATCTCTATACATTATCTCTCAAAGTCAAGTAATATCTCTTGCACACCTTTTTTTAGGCTGACTAGAAAGAACATGATTTTACCATAGCTGATTGGAAACATTATTAGGGGTGGTAGGTGGTATATATCATGAGAGTATTGATATTATTTTGATTTAGTGCTACTTGAGGTGAAGCCATAAATAATCTCATCCTTATATGAGGGATATGAAGGTACATAAGTTGTATTTTCATGAAATAGAGGATTAAAATACATACCAACTGATGTTTCTAGGTACTTGGACTGATTAGACCATATGTATATAATTTTGAGTAACCATATGTTGTGTGCTTAAATAATGTCTTTATTTCAAATTACTAAAACCAACACCAATCTTTAGCAATCTTTTGTGTTATTATCCCACTAGGCATCCAAAAAAATGTTATCACTCAGAAATGCACCCTGTTGGGCCCCTATTTTAATTAAGTATGGATATATGCCAAATCATAAAATATATCATTAAAAGTAAATCACTTTTTATGATTGATATTTTAGTATCTTTTATGCCATCTAGACGAATAATGGTAGACCCAACACTACTTGGTTGGTTGTTAACTAACACCCAATTTTTCAAGGCATCTTCTTTAGTCGATATACATGGTGACCAAAAAGCAAAGGGGCACAAGATGAAATAGCTAGTGAAATGATCAACTAAGGATCAAACACAACACTAGGTACATTCCCTCTACCCTATCCAAAAGATGCTCTTATCTACTATAAAGCTGAGCTCTATCCAGTGAGTAGAGGGATGAAAATTGAGGTAGAAAAGATATTTAAAATTGGCTCTAGATATCATGTTATGTATACTATTAGCCTAAGTTTAATCATGGATTCCTTTGAGGATCCACATTGTAGTGCCCATGCTTTCCTATGAGACTCTGGGCCATTAGTAGCTGTAGATGAGCATCTTCTCTATTTCACTTGTTATGTAGTTTTAATAACTTGAACCTTATTTAATGAAGAATGTATTTACACCTAATTGAATATTGATCTACTATATGTGGTTATGGCAATTTTATTTTAATGTGAACTTAATACAATAGTAAAAATAGTGTGCTTTTAATATATGAATTTTTTTGTTAAGCTAAGTTCTATTCTAGGTCATTAATGGTATCTCTATGTTAGGTGATGATGTCAACATAACATACAAATTATCCTAAGTTTAAGAGAAGTCATGCATCCAATATTTTATACCCTTGCCAATATTTATATTTAAAGTATGAACCATTGATATAAATTAATTCCCTTGACCTACCAATTTTCCTAAATGACTCTTAACTTAGTAACATGAATTATTACACCCTAGAGAGTATATAACTAACTTGATATAAGATTTCACCCATATGAATAGAATTAGTTCCAAAAATAGGATTTGTGCTTAAAAACCATTAGAATCCTTTCAAAAAAATATTTCACCAATGAACCATCCCAAAAGCCTTTGATATATGACCAAGTATTGCATATGATGCATTACACCATGACACAACTAGCCCAATTCATGCCTCAATTCTTTCTCTATTACACTTTGGATGAGTGAATAAGGCTTTCATGTTATGTGAATCGATGCTAGTGTAGTTGAGTGATAAATATTGAGTGATATGGGGTTATACTATATTTTCACCTAGTTGTAATAAATCCATAATTGACTCAAATAAATGAATAAGCACCTAACCCCATGAATAAATGAATTAAGACCCTAAATAAATTACAACATTTTGGTTCTATTATTGATACTTTTGTTTAGTTTTTATATTGTAATGGTGTGATATAATAATTATTTAAATCTCCCTCAATAACATTGAGCACTGGCTATAATAGGTGTAAGATAGCTTTGCATTGAAGCATCTAACTTGTAGAAGAAAAAAGCCAAAGAAGTGGGTCCAGAATAACCTTTATGATGCTCTATATGAGTTTTTTTTTATTATGAACAACTAGAGCATGTGTGCTAATGGTTGGCTAATTATGCAACCCATAAAACTCAAATCTATGGACAATGTCTTGAGTGGACAAAGGAGTACCTAGAGAGGCTTGAGAACCTAGATGGAACTTGGACTAGAGTAGTAGATAAATGGGGAAAAGTATTTTTTAATAGTTATATACTTGAGTTTGTAGTGTCGAAATACTCTTGCCCTAAAGAAGTAGAGTATCATTTATTTCATGAACTCAAAGGCACATTTTTAAAATATTTTAGCATAGATCTTAAGAAACTAATGTTGGATTATGACTTTAAAACCATGAGAATGAAAGTCTAAGTCTTTTTGCATATGAGCAACATAATGAGGAATAAGGAGATGTATAGGTAAATCATAATTGAAGGGGACAAGCATATTGACACCTGATATCTCAAGTGATAGAACTATAATAAGAAGAGGTGTATGATGATGGAAGATATATAACCTGGAAGTGTCAATAAAACATGTAGCAAGTAGGAAGGGCATGAAGAATGATATCTTAAATTGTAATAGCATAAGGAGAGGAATAATGAACCCATAAATTGAACTCAACTATTTATAGGTGAAGATTGTGTTGGATCCATATAAAATTTGACCATTAGAGATGTATTAGAAGCATATACCCCCTTTGAACCTATGGTGATAGCTCATGCACTAGATCCCCCATATGAATAAAGAAGAGTGATAATTGACCCTATTATCCACATCAACTGTGACCTTTTTACAGGCTTCGACTATAACTTTGTGTTTGAACAAGTTGTTACTTATGAAGAGTTAAGTGAGGATACCTCTAGACATTTGGGCACCAGTTAAAATTATAAAAAATTAATGAAAGCATTCCAATTTAGCTAATGTTAGCTATGTAGACTAGTAAATATCCCATAAGAAATGATCTAATGCCATAAGTTAGTAGTACAATTTCTTCATCATCTTTCATATCAATATTAAAAACAAGGCCAATGCCTATCTTAGTGGCTAGAGGCATTAGAAGACTACCACCAAGATAAGTACTGGTGGGCAAGCACCTAAGATGTCAGCACCCCCTATAACAAAATTACAATGAGATGGTCATATAATTGATAGAATATTACAATGTGGAAAATGGCATAGAGTATGTGCTAAAATGTGAACTATAATGACACACTTAGGGCATAACCTAATCTGAATGTAATACAACTTAGTTCATAACCACTTAATTTGATCACATTCATACCTAGTATAATAAATTTGATCCTAACTAGTCTATTATTGACTATGACAATTTGAAGGAAGAATTCCTGAAGGAATTTGATATTCCTAAGTTTGAATAGTAGAGCATCACCATGCTCAAGGAAATTAGCCAGGGGATCTCAAATATCATGCACCTATATGATGCTAAATTCAAACCTCTTTTTTCTAAGCTTCCTTATGCCATTCATCCCTCTAAGCATAAATAGTGGTTTGTTGGAGGATTTATAGTACCATTTAGAAGAACATTATCCATGAAGACATTCATCAACCCTCATGAAGCACTTGAATCCATGATCAAAATCAAATTAGTCAAGACAACTAATATTAGAATTAGCCCATTCATAGAGGTGTAGATTGCATCCATGGCTAGCCAACTTTAGAAACTAGCTGCTAGTTCATTACAATATGCTTGAAGTCGACTATGGTACACCAATTTTAATATATAAGACCATAATAGGAACAACTACCCTTAAAGGAATGTGTGTACATTGATTCTAATCTATGAGTCTTGTCATGAAGTGTATGATGTTTGTAATTACCCTTTATTGCTATGTACTAGTTAGGTTAACACAACCATCTACTACTATTTATGTGATGCATACACCCATACTACATTTGACTATTGAGTGATTAATGACATGTATGAAAACATGAAAAAAGACACTAGGTAGGCAAATACAATATCTAGAGGGTAGGACACCCAATGAAATGAGGGATATGGCTAATAAAATGTAGACTATGGAATGTAAAAAAGTACCAGAGGGTGAGGTGGAGGATGCAGTGGAGGAAGATTCCCACCTTGATCATGTTATAAGTGTATATCAACTAATCACTATAAATTTGACTACCCCACACATCCAACATATAGGTATTGTCAAGGAACACACAAGGTCAAAGAATGCCTCAACTTGTAAAAAATATTGACCCATAGCTAGCCTAACATAGATACGGGAAAAGGAATGATCAATCATGAGTTGAAAATAGAGAAGTGGACTCTAAAGCTATAATTGACTCACACAAAGCTAATCAAAGTGTAGGAAGCTACTCATAGTGGATTCACCACTCAATTTCTAGTTGTGCCAATACCAGAGTTACACCTATAATATGGGGAATAGAGCCACACTAAGTGCATAATGTAGCCTAAAGCCAAAGATATGCATTACCTATATCCTATATGTCATAAATATGTATTGCAATAGGTTATGAGTGTGATTCAAAACCTATAAGGGGAGATCTAATTGGTGTGAGACCTAAAAGCACAATATGCTACATCTCATAAGAAGAAAGATGTCCAAGAGGTTGATGTATAATAGCTAATGTAAATGTTACACCACTTATAGAAAAAAAGGATGATATCCCTATTAAAGATCTTACTTTTAGAACATGTAAGATAGAAACTAGTTGAAGTTGTTACACCATGTATGGAAAGGGCATGAGAAATTAGGCATTCATAGAATCTAGAGTATGATCAAGAAATCATAGAAAAATCCACCATTGATTGATGGTTAGTATGTGAGGTCCTTGTTAACATAAGTACTGGCCAAAATTTTAATAAAAATTGCATGGGAAAAGATGGGTAGGCTAGCCTTGAGGCCTTCCCCTCATGTACTTTTCATGGCCAAAAAATCTAAGATGTAACCAATCAAAATTTGAAAAATCACTATTGTAGATATCAGGGACACCAAGTTCCATGATAACTTTGAAGTGATTGAGTTGGCTAAACAAGATAATTATCTAGCATTCATAGGGAATCCATGGTACTATGTGAATAAAAATGATTTAAATTTCAAGAAGCACTATATGAACTTTTAAAATGGAAAGGAGAGGGTAGTGATCCCCCTCTCAAGTTACCAAGAACCCCCTATGTATAAAGTGTTGATTAGAGGATGAAATGAACCATATCTACAACATCATTGTGTAAGAGGTCAAGACTCCACACCCCAATGACCAAGGAGTGATTTCTTGGGATGATGGATAGTTAGCCTCAAACACCACCAACATTACTTGCAACTGCTAGTTCAAAGAAGATTATGAGATGATTGGTCAGAGTTGCCACTTAGTAACCACAAAGGTGCCAAAACCTATGAGAATTGTCTAGATCTATATTTATTACACTTTGAAAAGATGTTACCTTGAAATAAAAAGAAGGGAAAGAGAGAATTTCACATGAGAAAAGGTAAACTTTCCACACTTCAAAGGTATGACAAGATAAATCCTATGGAATAATGTGTCCATGACCTTGATATACATCCTAAAAGAGGTAGACAAGATGGATGCACTAGTTTATACTTTAAGGAGCACTATTGATCATTGGTGGGTAGCATAAAGGCCTATTTTGTTGACTTGGAAAGATGTGAAAGTATCACTATGCACTAGATTTAGGAAAAATAGTGAGGATCTAGATATTTCCACATACTCTAGAGATTTCGATCCAATAACACATGTACACTTATGCGAAGAAACTTGGACTTATTGTGATGCAAATCCACTGAGGAACTTATGGGTGTATGCCTTCTATAAAACCTTAATGGCATAGACATGATCATGGTACATTATCATCAAGATGAACTATGAGATAGAAAAATGAGATGCACTCAAGGAGAGGTTCATGCACATCTTCTCCTTTTCTTCATAGAAAAAATAACTTATCATGCCACTATAAGTAATTTGGAAGGCATTGTTTGAGGACACGACAATCTTAGAGGAGTGTCTAAATGACATGTTTGGGGAAAAATATTCGCACTACCAACCTTATTTATAGACTAGGCACTCAATATTGACTCTAGTGAAGCATATGATAAAACTCGGAGGGATTACAACTAGATGACATTAACAAGTAAGAAGAAACTCGTGTGCCAAATAGAGGATATCAACCTTGATGAAGAAAACCCAACTCAGCTTCACATAAAGATAACTAAGAGGAGTATTAAAGTTGAGGATTCTCATCAAGATATGAATTAACTCTATCATGCATCACTCAATACTACCAAGGTAGACATCAGTGCATAAGTGGAATCAAAGATGGTTAATCTAGGTGCATATTGGTTTGATATGGAGCTAACATGAATTGTGTATCTCTTGAAGGAGTTCCAAGAATTTTTACCTCAAAATTATTAGGATATGAAGGGTACCCACCCATCTCTTGATAAAATGAGTATAAATTTAGTGGATAGTGTAAGACCTGTCAATAAGTACCCTTATATAATGACCCTGAATCTCTTTGACAAGGTCAAAATGGAGATTTATAGTATGTTAATCGTAGGCATTATCTACCCAATGTAGGAATATGACTGGGTGATCTCCATGATGATTAACATTAAATAGGATGGGTGCATTCACATTTTCATTGATTATATAATTTTGAATGTCACCTGCATCACTGACCCCTTCCTAACTCCATTCACTAATGAAGTATTGGATGGTGTCGTAGGATATGAGATTTACCTTCACTAATGGGCTATCTAGATACCATGAAGTCCATATTGAAGAGGAGGATAATCCAAAAATAACATTTACAACTGAATGGGGTTTTTTTTTTATTATAATGTGATTCCCTTAGACTCAAGAATGTGCCCACCATGTTTTCCAAAGTGGAGATCATTGTATTTAAGGACTTTATCCACAAATTCCTCAAAGTGTACCAAGATGGCTTGAATATGTATGGGTTTATAAAGGACCACTATGACAACCTACACCTAATGTTTTAAAGGTATAAGAATCTAAAAATATCCTTGAGCCTTAATAAATACATCTTTGTAACACCATTTGGAACCTTGCTCAAGCACATCATTTATAAAGATGGTTTTCTCATTGATCCCGTAAAGATTGCAATAATCATTCAAATTGAGTACCCTTTAATGCATAAATATTTTCATGCCTTTATACACCATCATGGATAATATATGAAATTCATAAGGAGATATGCAAATATTTATACACTATTAGAAGATATCTTGTGCAAGGATGGCCTTTTCTATTGGGGTACAGTGCAAGAGGATTCATTTGAAACTCTAAAGCTCAAATTGGCTAGTACACCTATTTTACAATTTCTTGACTGGATGACCCCATTCCACATTTATTTCAACATATTTGGATCTGAAATTGGTGTCATTCTAGTGAAACTTGGTGAAGGAAAAATAGATAATCCAATCTCCTTTGTAATAAAAAAGTTAACCCAAGCAAAATAATGATATATAACAACTGGGTGTGAGGCATTGGCCATGGTTTACACCCTATACAAACTTAGATAATACTTATTTATGACCTCATTCATCTTCTTTATATACCACAAGTCACTTAAGTACCTTGTGAACAAGCCCATTATCCATGGGCACATTTGTAGATGGATAGTTTTATTTCAAGAGTTTCAATTCTCAATTGTTATCAAGCTTGGAAAATAAAACTTAGCCTAGACCATTTGTCCTATATCAACTCCAATGATGAAACAACATCAATTAAGGATGACATGTTGGATTTGCAACTCTATAGAGTTCAATGTTTCCTTGAGGACTTGGCAGAGATAGTCACTTTTATAATGTAAGGATCTACGCCCTAGAGTATGACAACCAAAGAGAATAAATAACTCACATTTCATGCCACTCATTTTCAGCTCATCAATGGGGAACTATAAAAACTAGTCCAAGATGAAGTCATATGTTGATGTGTCTTAGAACATAAAAGGGACTCCATTTTATGTGAATTATGTAAATGGAAAGTAGGAGGCCATTGCATTAGAGATGTAATAGTGCATATGGTATTATAATTAGGCTTGTGATGGTTAAATATATTCTAAGATGTAAAGGACTACACCAAGGCATATGACATATGCTAGTGCATAGGTAATCCCAACCACCAGGATGAAATTCCTCTCATCCCCATTCTTGCCTAGGAACCATTCAAAAAATGGGCCATTGATTTTGTTGGGTCGATCACTCCCATAGTAAGGTACATAAGCATACGATATATTCTATTAGCCACTAATTATTTCACTAAGTGGGCTAAGGCAACACCAACCAAACACTACATAGCCACCAAATTTATAATATTCATATGGGAGAACATCATAAGTCATTATGGGTGCCCACTTAGTTTGACTAGCAATAGAGGCACACACTTCATAAATGAAATTATATATATCTTTTTGATAAAACATATGGTCACACACCATAACACCACCCCTTATCATCCAAAATTGAATGACACCGCTAAGACATCCAATAAGATATTATAAATGTGCCTCATGAAGATATGCAATGTTTTTCACAAAGATTGGGATGATCAAGTGTCAATAGTAATATGGGCATACCAATACCACACAACCTACAAGCACCTAAACAAAGCTACACCATTTTAACTAGTGTTTGGCATAGAGGTAATTCTACTAATGGAGTTCATGGTGCCATGATTATATATTGTGTACATTGGTCATTTGGATGACCAAGAGTCATTGAGTGTAAGGTTGGAGAACTTGGAACACTTAGATGAGGTATGTGCCCAAGCAAGGTGGAGCCATCAGATAGAGAAGGCATGCTAAAATTTGTGGCATGATAAAAATATTAAGCATAAGGTACTAATTAAAGTATCATTGGTCTTGATATATGAATCCAAGTACCTCACCACTTAGGAAAGCTAAAAATTAGGTAGATGGGTCCATATGTCATCCACATCATATTGAAAGTTGGTGCATGCAAGCTGCACACATTGTCAATGAAATTCTCCCTAAGAATTTCAAAATCAATTGATTAGATCCTTATAGGCAATATGATGGCA
Source organism: Torreya grandis (assembly GCA_037957365.1). Lineage (NCBI taxonomy): Eukaryota > Viridiplantae > Streptophyta > Pinopsida > Cupressales > Taxaceae > Torreya > Torreya grandis. The sequence goes on along the minus strand of JARHVA010001722.1, from coordinate 1,915,856 downwards.
CTTATGCCATCAGACACTAAATTCTTGGTCATAAATCAATTGTGTTATGTTGACCAAGATAAATTTTTATTCAATCCAAAAATTTCCTTATATTTCATGTTATTTTGTGTTGTGTTATAGATGATTGATTAAACAAGGCACTTTCAGACCCACAAGAAAACTATTCCTATGATTCCATGCATAACTCAAATTAGGTGAGTTGAGCATGGATTATTTTTGAAATGCTTGAGGTTAGACACCTAAGTTCTTAAGAGCATGGAGTTTTCTAGACTTGAAAAAATATGAGTATCAAGTGACTTAGAGAGGTGCATATGATGCTAAGTATATACAAGATGAAAGAGAGACATAAAATATCCTAAGTGTACAAAACACCTAAATCATGAAGTGATGGAGGAATAGTTTAAGGGATTTGCATGGGGTAGGATAGGCCAAGGAAAAATATGAAAGCATATAGAAATTAACAAATATATGAAAGCATGCTTGAAATGAAAGTGTAGTAGGAAGAGAAGATGGAACCTTGGAGGATGAATTTTGTGTATTTGAATCACTATACCTAGGTTTTCATAAGGAATGTGAAGGTCATGCCAGATGAACAAAGTATAAGAAGAAGATTGCTAAGGCAAGCTGGAATCCACCCAAAGTTAGGTAGGAAGTGATTGTTTGAACTACATATGACTTCACCAATAATATCATTTATAGAATTTAATAAGTTGATGATAGAGGCACAAATATCCACATTGAATACATTGGTAGAAATATATTTTCATGGATTTCATAGGTTTTAGTGGATTCCAAGAAATCTAGGCACCGTTGTGCCATTGATCACCTATAATTAAGAGGGTAGCTAAATTAGGGGTATAAAGTAGTGAAATGCTAACTAGTTTAGGTTATAAACCTCAAGCTAATTTGAACTAAAAATGTAGAGCATAGAACCAGAGCTAAACTAGAGCCAAAGAAATAAAATGCTAGCATAGTGAAACCTTGAGCACCCGTAAACACAAAAAGAGAATGATTGAATAGAGAAAGGAAGTTTGTTCCCTTTAAGATTGGCATAGAAAAGTGTGGAGAAAAAATTATGAAAAAAAAACAATATAAAACTTGAGTGATGTTGAGTCCACCATTAACAAAAATCAAAGATCAAAAGCTAAAGTTGCAGTCATACAACCCACAATTATGATAAGTACTAAGAAACATTACAAGGTTTGACAAGTTAAACATATTATACTTTAAAACTAGATGGTTCAAGATGGGGAAGAAACACATGAGTTTTGGCCCAATACAAGTGTAAAAGGATGCCAAATATTCACAAATAGTTGAAGATATGGTCACCAAAAAGAATAAAGTATAGGTAGTGGAAGGGGTTAGCATTGTAGCAATTAATCCTAAGGTGCTTACGAAGATATCATACCAAGAAATGCAGTCTCCTACAGAGGTATTGGTAGGATAGAAATGGAAACATTTTATACACACCTTCTATCTAGAATAGTATAACCACCACACCTCAAATAATGCATAATATCTATCATAATATTGGGTGGTTGATACGGGGTCTAAGATAAAAGTAGGTGCAATATTGTTTAATGTATCCATCCAAGACATACTTGTGACTACCGATGCAACTCATCTTTATGATTTTCCATGTTTTGGGAATATATAGGAAATCATGTAGTTCCTCCTTTCACACATCCATGGAGATTGCTTCTAATTTGTAGAGAGGTACATGTAGTTATCAACAAGCTTAATTGGCATATTCACCAAGCTCCTAAACTCTATTGTAGACAACCACTAGATGATGGTAGATGATGTTAAAGAAAAAAGGGTAGCAAAACTCCTTGATTACTACAAGGGATGATTCACATTCCCCATAAAATATATAAAGGACCCTCGCATAATTACTATGATACACCTTATCAATTCAAAACTCTACCTCGATAGTCAGTGGATGAACATCACCAAGGCCTACCTATGTATCACTCACCAAATAGTGTAGAGGGTCATGTTCAACATATCAAAATTTATTGTTGAAGAGATGGTGAAGAATGTGCTTGAATTTCATACAACATAAGAGATCTTCAGATGGTGGTCAATGTTGATTTTAATCATGATGAAGGAGATTAATGTGCCTAATGGAGATGAAGATAATATTTGGGTCTTGCTAGTGCACAATGACTCCTTGGAGATAAAGTTCCAAGACATCACCTACCCACCCACCTTATCATAAGAGTACAAGACCTGAGTGATGGGATGGTACACCTAATACATAGAGGCATTCAAGATGGAATAGTGCATCCTCAAGGATCTCCCTTAGAACATGTCTAAAATGGAGACCTTATTTTTTATGCAACACTTCTATGTAGTGCACTTGGCACTCACATATGGAAATAAATTAGACTGAGTTGAAACTCCTTTACATGTTTTACACTAAGTAATTTAGGGATGCACTAACGATAATTCTCAATGTGTAATAGCTAGACATCCTAGTGAAGGCCATGGATTTGGAAAAAAGTAGGTTACATCACCAATACATGTGCCTAAGATGAAAATATACCAAATATGAAGAGGACATCTCAGATCAAAGTAGCTTCCATCCCCTCCATAAAGAAGTAATACTCGAGCACATACACATGTTATATTATTATATGAAGTTGAGAAAGATGGGGATAGACCCTAGGAATGATTATGATCTCCCCCTCTAGATTAATTATGAAGGGAAGTTGGTACTAGTAGAATAAAATAAATCTCCCTAGAAAAAGAGGGGAGAAACACTTGAATAAATTCAAGATCACATAAAGTCAAGGATTGCCTCCAGTGAGGAAGCTACTCCATCATCCCCAAAGAAAAAGTGTGTGACTTTCATGTAAGGGATTACCTCTCCCAACAAGAAGGAGAAGAAGAAGCAGTCCAAGGGGCCTATTACAATTCCCATAATAACCTTGGTAGAGATGGATGTGTAAGATTCACATGAAGAAATGGATGTGTAAAAGGTGTGAGAAGAGATAAAGGAGGAGGAAAGAGGAACGAAGGTCTAAATTATATAAAAAGTAAGACAAAAGCCTAGCATCAAAGAATTAAAAAATGCCCTCCAAGGTGTCACTACTTCCATGCTTAGAGAGGTAATAAATCTACCCAATCCTCACCAAACAAGCCCTCCACATAGCCTCTATGAACTAAGGAGGACAAGAGAATCTTGTGGGATAAAATGGGCCCCAAAGAGGAAGAAATAGAAATGGAACTAGAACTAGAGTAAAAAATAGAGGCCATAAAGGTAGATATCATGAATCAAGATCATATTGATAGAGTTGAGCCCAAGGAAATGAAGGCTGAGGAAGAAAAGACCTTAGCATTAGTAAAAAAGAGGAAGGTTGAGAAGAAGGCCTAGGAAGAAAAGGTCAAGAAAGAGAAGGAATAAAAAGAGGTTGATGTAAGTGTATAACCAGCTAAATAAGTGGTAGAAAAGGTACCTAGTGCCTCCACCAACATAGTAGACCAAGTTGCATTACAAACATGCCCAAATAGTGAATTGGTGCCTAAAGACAAGGATGTTGATGTCGGTACCTTGAAAGAAAAAATAAAGAGTGACAAAGAGACCCAACAAGAATAAGATGAGGGAAAAGATAATGCCAAGGGAGAAGAAGTGGACAAAGGGGAAAAGTTTGAAGAAGAACCCCTATAGGAATAGGAAGAAGAAACCTTAGATGAAATTATTGAAGATAATGGTAGTGCTAGTGAAGAAGAAGAATAAAAAATAGAGATGGCTATCATAGAAGAAGAAGGAATAGAGCTAAGACTAAGAGAAAATATGGAAAATGGGTGGAAATACAAATATTTATACATGTTTGAATACATTTCCCCCATATCCACTACAACTAAGACGTGCCAAAAGCTCTCATTTGATTTTTATAGTTATATGGATGAGCCTAATTTTGAGGTGCCTAGGAAGGATATACTAGGCATAGATAAACTAGAATAAGGGCATGATTACCTTCTCATAAATCCCTATTATATGAACCCAATTAGGTTGACAAAATCACTCATCTAGATGGGCTTCAAAATTATGCAAAAGAACATCTTTAATGATGTTAGGGATTCAAAGTGGAATAAAATCAGCTTGGATATAGAAGAGGAAGTTAAGGCCACAAAGTTTAAACTAAAACAACTAGTTGACTACATAGATATAGTCAATCCATCTCTCTTGGATGGTGTTGACACATCTAACCTCTTAGAGGTTGACAAAGTATGCATTCTAGTGGAGAAAATGCTCCTAAGGTTGAAGGTAGAGCTAGCACAAGAAGAAGAGGAGAACCCATGTGCCATAATAAAAAAGGAGATAGTGGAAAAGATCAAAGAGGTGGAATACCTCTTTTAAAAACTTCAAGAGGGTGTAGATGTAGTTGATTCCATATTATATAGCTTCTCTAACTAGGTATCAATCATAGATGTTCACCTCAAGTAAGAAAAAGGGGAGAAGGAGGAGTTGATGTCATAGGTATACACTAAAATTAGGTCAAATAAATCTTAGATAATGGGGAAGGTCAATGTATTGAGCACATAGATCAAAGACTAGGAACAAAGATTGGAAGCACTCTTCCACAACTTTTAGACTAAGGCTTATAAACAAGGTGAAATCTTGGATAATGAAGTGACAAAATCAAAGGAAAACCTTGAGGCCTTTAGGAAGGAATTAGAGAATACTGATGTGCTCATGATCAGTGATAATCCATATAGATAGATATCTCCATTGAGGAACTCAATCTTTCTATCAATGGCTTTGAATACTTTAGCGTTGAGCTGAAGAAGAGCACACCCAAATTTTACATGCCAAAAGATTTGAAAGACTAGTCTAAGGATAAACTAGCAGTTTTATATGGGGTAATGTTGGGCACCTAATTTGGATAAGTATGTATGTGCACCAACTCATTAAATATATATATGAAATGCAATCACCTGGTATGACTTCCATTTTGGTATCTTTTGCACTAGCTAGAGGAATCATCATAGACCTAACACCAATTAGCAAGTGGTTAATTGGTGCTCAATTTTTTAAGGCATATTCTTGAGTGGATACACATGGCGACTTTAACACAAAGGGATAAAGATGATGGAGATATAATAATTATCAACCAAGGCTCAAGTTGAGCACCCATCATGCACCCTTCACCCTAGCCTGAAGATGTTCCTATCAGCGATAAAGTTGAGCTCAATCCAGTGAACAGAGGGATGCAAATTGAGGTAGTAAAGCTCTATATAATTAGCTCAAGATATTATGTTATGGATGTAATTAGCATAATTTTAAGCATGGATTACTTTTAGGATCCATATTTTAGTGCCCATTCTCACTTGTGAGCCTCTGGTCCATTAGTATCTTTAGATGAGCATCTGCTCTGTTTCACTTGTTATGTACTTTGGTTACTTGAACCTTGTTTAATGAAGAATGACATTAAACCTAATTGAATATTGATCTAATATATGTGGTTATGGTAATTTTATTAAAAAAAAAACTAAATGAAATAGTCACAATAGTGTAATTTCAATACTTGAATGTTTTTCTAAGCTAAGTTGTATTCCTGGTCATTACTGGTATCTTTATGTTAAGTGATGATCTCAACAAAACCTAAAAATTAGCCTAAGTGTAAGAGAAGTCATGTGCCCAAGATTTGATAACCTTGTCAGGAACACTAGCCTAGATAGAGCACCCTTCATATAAATGAATTACCTTGACCCACAAAATTTCTTGAATGACACTTAACTTAGTAACACAAAATTTTCTACCCTCAAGAGCATAAAAGCAACCTGATATAGGTTTGTGCCCCTATGACCAGAACTAGTTCCCCAAATAGGATTTACACCTAAAAATAGTTAGAATCCACTCAAAAAAATCTTATTCCAATTAACCTTCCCAAAATCCTTTTCTAAATGAGCAAGTCTTGCATATGATGTATTATTCCATGAAATAATTATCCCAATGCATGCCATAGTTCTTTCTTTATTATGCTTCAATTGAGTGCATAAGGCTTGCTCCTTATGTGAATTTATGCCAACATAGTTGAGTAATAAATTTTGAGTGTTATAGGATTATATTATTTTTACACCTATTTATAATAAGTCAAAAATTAACTCATATAATTGAATGAGTGCCTAACCCCATGAATAAATGAATTAAGACCTTAATTAAATTACAACACACCCTGCAAAAAACCTATGCGTGTTATCACTTATATTGATAAAATGGAAAATATCTAAGGTGTGGGTGATCTTATGATGGAGATAAACTCCATATTAAGGTTTGGTTCCCTTTAGTAAATTTACCCACTTCTCTCTAAACTCTCTCAAATAGTGCTTTCTTAACTAGGAAAATGAGTAAAAGAACAATTCTAAAATTGAAAATGTAAAGGAAAATTAGAAGTTGGGGTGATGTAACAATGTTGGGATAAACCATGAAGATACCTAACATAATTTTAAATATAAATAAACTTCCACACATTCACATCAGTCTCATATAGTTACTCTTGCATTAATATTTCACATAGAGGTCTTGGCAAGCACTCACACTAGCTAGGAAGGAATGAACAATGGTCAAATTCACTTCCAAATTAGGTAGAAAATAGACCTAGACACTCTATATAAACTAAAAGATTTATAATTTACTACATAAATGTGAATTATTTAGACATAAACCTATGAAATAGAGTAATTCATTAAGCTCTATAAATGAATAATAAACAAACACTTCATGAAAGCTTTAGAATGGAGGAAAATTTAGATCTTTATTTCTTCAAAGGTGATGTAATATAAAATTTTGGAAGATTTTTTATAATAAAAAATCATAATATGTTCATAATTATTAAAAAATGAATGTTAATATAGATAAAAATAATAGAGAGAATAAAATAAGTTATAGATGAGTCCACATGCACATCCTAGTTTACTCCTGCTTTAACTAAAAATTCAACTCAAATTTTGATCTCCACCTTCAACTCCACTTTTTTTTTCTACCTAAAATTCAAAATATCATTTAATTTTAAACATTTTTTCTTGGAATATGGATTTTTAGGATAGAGGGAGGCTATTTTTTCATGTATTAAAAGTCAAAGGGATCTTCATGCATCTTGAATCTTGAGTTAACTCATTGTGATCTTACATGCAACTTTTTATCTTATTTAGTTAAATCTTTTCAGTATTTAGTTAATCTTATTGGTCTTAAATTCATATTAAATTTATACTTTATTTTCATTCACTTACATCTTGAGTTGATTGAAATTATCTTGACTTCACACCTGGAGTTCAACTTCACTTATGTTACATACAACTTGACTTTTTTGAATTTTCTAAATTTAGCCCAAAAGGGGGTGTAGTAAAAGAGGGATTTTATGATGATTTTATAAATATTAATTTTAATTAAAATATTTCCTCAAATATTTACCAAAACTTGAGTTTAACTTCTCTACTTTTTTATGTTTTAAACTCCACTTTTCTAGGGCTAACTAAAGATTCTTATTGTTGACTCAAACTTGCTAAATTTAGCCCAAAATAGGGTTCCATAATTAGAGAGATGGTAACATGTGGATTTTTAATTATCCATTAAATATTCTTTCTAAGTGTGCACTTGATTATCATCATAGTATATCTTCAAATTAGTTCTTCTTTTATATGCCTATCTTGTACAACTTTGACAAGCTTCTTGAATGCATTGTGAGAGCCATAAACTTGATGGATATTCATAATTACAATAGAAAAAGAGAAAAAAAATTATGTAAAAATAATTTCCATGGTAAAAATACCTTAAAATAAATTTTTATCTCCAAAATCCATGTACAACTCCAAAAAACACTATTTTATGCTCTCATATGCTCTCTTGTTCTCAAGAAACCTTGATTTGGATTAGGGGTCTAAAATGAGTTTAAGGACTGAAAAACACTCATTCTATTAATTTTAGATAGGTATAAATGGTTTAGGCCTATTTTTTTTAAACTCTCTAAAACTATTCACCAAGCTTGTTAGGATTACCCTTTGTTTAGGATAACTTATTTTATCCCAAGTTTCTTTTCCATTTGTGAGGAATTTATATTTATGTTAATTTTTAATTGACATAATTCCAAATTATTTTAGGTGTCACTCTCTCCTATTTTATCTCTTAAGATTTGAGATTTAATTACATGAGTAAATCCTCTCTCCACTTGGAACACACCTTCCTATTCTTTGTAAGGGATTAGGCCACAAGTGTCACACATATTCAGGAGACTTGTAAGGTCATTAATGGGGTCTTTAGTAACTCTCATTATTCCTCTATATCTATCAAATACCTTCTCTTCTCCTCTTTTTTTTCATCTAGAAACCATATGCTCTCTCTAACTCTTATATTTGTGATCTTATCTTCTTATACATATGGAGAAGTTTTGGAAAGTCTCTTAATAATATCATGAGGATTTTTCATTGATTTGTTCAATTTTCCTACTTTAAAAATATTTATATCAATCTTGGATTGAATTATAGATTTAAATTTTAATTATTCTTTTTTATATAATTTCTACACTTTTTTGTCAAATTGATGAGTGTTCTTTGGATAAATCCTTCATGTTATCAAAGCCAAGTTCATCTTTTATTGACAATTTTTAAATATGTGCAAGTTCTAGAAAAGATTTCATAATTTTTTTTCAAGGGATCAAGCCTTGAATTTTTATCTAAATCCATCTCCTTTTCTTTTTTTTCCTTTCTTGAGTTCTCTAACTAGTTTTACAGGTTGATTCAAAGGATATTTAACACCTTTTTCTGGTTGACAAAGCACTTCAAGTCAAGTTTGTGTTACATGCACATCAAGCAAAAAAATATTTATTTTATATATCTGCTTCAACATTTTTTATTACATTTTATTCATTTTTGAGTGTTATTATATATATAAACATCTCTTGATAATTTAAAAAAAAAAATCACTCTTACAATCCTCAATTTTTTTGGAGATTTAAAAAAAATCTTGTAAGATTTTTTCTTTCATTCAAATCCAAGGGATCATTAATTTATTTTTTCAAATTTTTGTTCACTGTGAATTTTTTAAATCAAAAAATAAATTAAAAAAATAACATAATATAAAAAATTTAATGCGCAACTAACATTCTTAGCTGAGTTTTTTTCTTTATTTTTTTTTTGCAATTTTTTTGATTTTACCAGCTATCTACCTTTTTTATCTTTCCAACTGAGATATTTGGCCTCCCTGCTGAGGTGTTACCCACTTGAAACCTTTCTCTCCTTTTTTTTATAGTTTTAAAGATGTTGTACAAATTTGTATAGCATCTGTACCAAGCTGTATGACCCTCTAACATGTGTGCATGGTCTATTCTTTGAGAAATTTCTCCTGTCTTTCTTCCTTGCTTGGTGTTCCTAGTCTGGTCTTCTTCTTTCCTACTCTTGGCATCAAATCTAGAAAATTTATATGGATAGGCATCATAATTAGTTATAGGCACATTCTTTATTTTCTCTAGATGTTCATTCCCATCTAAGTGTTATGTATACATATATCTTTTTTTTATCTTTTTGAATGATAAGGTTTTAAAAAAAACAAGTCTTTTTAGTCTTCTTTTTCAACATATCATTATTTTTATTTAAAAAAATCATTTAAGTTTTATTTTATCTACTTCAAATCACTTTATTGTGAAATTCATTTCACTTGAACTTTTTTTGAATTAATTTAAACAAAAAAGGGTTCATTTTTTACACTTTCTATTAAAATATCTCATGGAAATTTTTGCCTTATAAAATTTATTTTTTTAAAGATATTTTATAATTAAAACAAATATAAAAACTAAATTTCACTTTTGTTCAATTTTTTATATTAAAAAGGCATTTTAAAAATCATTCAATTGGTTAAAGATTTTTAAAAAATTAATTTGTTAAAGTTTCTAAAATAAGAGTGGATATCTTTCACTTTTTTTAATAATTAAAACAAATATAAAAATTAAATTTCACTTTTGTTCAATTTTTAATATTAAAAAGGCATTTTAAAAATCATTCAATTGGTTAAAGATTTTTAAAAAATTAATTTGTTAAAGTTTCTAAAATAAGTGTGGATATCTTACACTTTTTTTAAGACTACTTAGGAAAACTAATTTATTAAACTTTTTGATTCACAATTATTTCATATTTTATTTTATAATACATTATTTTTTCATTCCAACAAATCATATTTTTGGTTCTACGCCCCTCCTACACCCTTCTTGCTTAAGTGATTTTTTTGCCTATTCACTTTCTTGTTCTTGGGTGAGATTTTGTAGCATAATAACTCAATTTTTCCCCATGTTTAAACTCACTTACACTAATTACCATTTATTTAAATCACATATGTAATATATTTTTACTTTAAAATATTTGGTATGCATAGTAGATGGCATAGATCCTCAACTAGATTGTAAAACTACCTCTAGTGAAATTCAAGAGAAATGGCAAGCAAAAAATGATGAAGCCTTTTATTGGCATGGTCATGACCCTTGAATTTTATATCCATATTGATGGTTTTTATTTTACCTCCACTACTTGGTCTAAACTTAAATTTTTTTATGATGTTGTGAAAGAATCTCATGAAATTGAAATTTAAGATCAATTATTTGATTTAAAATATAATGATTTCAAATCTGTGGATGATTTATTGATTAAAGTTCATTCATTACATTCTTAGATTGATAATTTAGGCATTAAACTTTATGATTTGTATTTGATTCATATTATTATGAAGAAATGTTTACCTCAACCTTTTCAGTAGTTTATTACTAATATTCATTTTTAACTAGCTTTTCCTACTCTATCTGTTATGTTGACTTTTAAATTGTTTTGTACTTTTATACATAAAGAGGAGAACAAGTTAATTCATTTTTTTATTTTTAAGACTAATAAACATGATTTTGTTTCTAAACACCAACATAAGAATGACAAAGAACATACTAAGTCCAATAATACACACGATGAGAAAGATAAAAAATCTAAATCTAAACCTAAGAAAAAATTAGAATGTAATTATTGTTAAAAAAAAAAACTCATGATGAAGATCAATACTTCAAAAATAAACATTATATCAAAAATAAAAATCTTAAACTTAAAGACAATGCTAGCACTAGTAAAAATAAGACTCAAGCAAAATAGAAGTTTAATACTAGAGATACTTTTACTTGTGTTTTGCATGCTTCTCTTATTGAATGGATTATTTATTCTGGTGCTACTCAAAATATGACATCTAATGCTCAATTTTTTACTTATTTAAAACCATGTATTTATAATAATCATTTAATTCTTGAAAATCATGCTTCTTGTAAGGTTGAAGCCATAGGAAATGTTTAAAATCTCTAAAGGTGAGTTGCATGATGTCTTGCTTGTTCCTGATTTGAAATTAAATTTAATTTCCATATCTCAATTATGTAAACAAGACTATAAATTATAATTCATTAATGATAATTGTTATGATAAATCTAATAACAAAATTTTTTAAGTAGTTGCCACTATTTTTCTGGAAAATGATAATTTGTTCAAATTTATTGGATTCTCTTTTCCCTCATCTTTTTATGCTTTGCTTTTTCTAATGATGCTAACTTTTGTTATGAAATATTAGGGAATATAAATTATAAAATCATTTCTCTCATGAACAAACTCAATAAGGTGCATGTTTTTCCTAACATTTCTCCCATTACTTCAACTTATAATGGTTATATGGCTGGTAAAATTCATAGAGAATATTTTCCTAAAAATCACTCTTGATGTGCTACTAAAAATCTTGATTTAGTTCATAGTGATATTTTAGGACTTATGAAAACTCCTTATATTAATGGTGATAATTATGCTTTAACATTTTTTGATGATTGCACTAGGTGAGTTTTAATTTATTTCTTGAAAACTATAGATCAAGTTTTAGACACTTTTATTGATTTTCATGCCTTTATTAAAAAATAATCTCATTGTTATTTACACATATTATGCATTGATAATGGTACCAATTATTTTTAAAATGAATTTCTTACATATTGTAAGAAACATGTAATTAAACATGAGAAAATTGTTTCCTACACGCCTAGGCAAAATGGTGTTGTTGAATGTAAACATAGGACTATCACTCAAATGACTAGGTGTATGTTGCATGCTAAAAATATGCATCATAAATTTGTGGCTGAATCCATGTATTATATTTTTTATTTAATAAATAGGAATCCCACTAAATTTGTTTTAAATATTAGACATGAAGAATCTTGGAGTGGTAGAAAACCTAATTTAAAATATTTACATGTTTTTGATTATGATGCATTTGTTCATAATCCAATTGAAAAACATCAAAAATTAGATTCTAAAGCAAAAACCTTTATATTTGTTGGTTATGATGAATCATCTAAAACTTATAGAGTTTATGATCCTCAAAATAAAAAAATCAAGAGTAAAAGGGATGTTAATATTACTAAAAATGGTGTACTTGATTGTGCTTCTAATTTAGATTCTCGTGATATTGTTTCTGCTTATTTTCCTTTTGAATCTAGTAATAATCATAATGATATGTTTCATAATGATGTTTGATCCAATTAATTCTCCTTATTTTAGTCTTTATCCACCTAAATCTATGAATAAATGGTCCAAGACTATTATATAATATTGAGGAATTAATGTTGATCGTAATGATACTAATCAAACTAGACAACAATTTTGTAATTATGCTTTGATGTCTAAACTTATGCAAAATAATGATCTTAAAACTTTAACACAAGCTCAAGGTCACCCTCATTAGGAAAAATATATGCATGATGAACAAAAATCTTTTATTTATAATAACACTTGGGAATTAGTTCCTTTACGTAAAGGGGATAATTTGGTAACTTGTAAATGGTTATTTAAAACTAAGTTCAATTCTGGCAATCAAATTGAAAAATATAAAGTTAGACTAGTTGATAGAGGTTTTTTTTCAAATTGAAAGAATTGAATATAATGAAACTTTTGATCTTGTTGCTAAAATCCCCACTATTAAAGTTTTTTTAGATTTATATACTCATATGCATTCACCTATTTATCAAATGGATGTTAAGAGTGCTTTCTTAAATGATGACTTGTATGAAAAAATTTACATCTCTCAACCTCCCAATTTTATAAAGAAAGGAAATGAACATCTTGTATGCAAGTTAAAAAAATTATTTATAGTTTAAAACAATCTCCTAGATAATGGTACTCTAAAATTTATCAATTCTTTATAGCTCAAGGATTTACTCATAGTTCTAATGATCTTGATCTTTTTGTCAAAAATACTCCAAATGATATATTTATCATTATTTTGTATGTTGATGACTTAATCATAACTGGTATTAATAGTTCAATGTTTTTTTACACTAAAAATGCTTTGAAATATACCTTTTAAATGACATATTCGGGTCTCTTACATTACTTTTTAGCCATTCAATTTTGGCAAGAAAAGAATAGCATCTTTATTTCTCAATATAATTATGCATATGATTTATTATTCATTTTTAATATGTTATATTTCAAACCTATTGCTAATCATTTTTAACTTGGTGTTAAACTTCATATTAACATGGCAATAGAAAATGTTGATCCAAAATTATATAGACAATAGTTGTTAGTTTCATTTACCTTACTCATACTCATCCTGATATTGCCTTTTTTGTTGGATTGGTCTCTCATTTTATGTCTAAACCTTAAGCTACTCATTTTAAAGATGATAAAAAAAATATTCATTATATTAAAGGTAATCTAACATATGGAATCAATTACACCTTGAATAGAGTTTTTTTGATAAATTATTCAGATTCTAATTAGACTGGTGATCCAAATGATAGTAGATCCACTAGTGGTTACTACTTCTCCTTGTGTTCTGGCACTATTTCATGGAATAGTAAAAAACAAAAAACTATATCTCTATATTACATATAATCTAAACATAAATCTTATAATCATTTTTTAAATAAATCTATTTGGCTTAGAAGACTTCTTGTAAATTTAGGCCACCCACAACATTTGGCTACTTTGATTATTGGTGATAATCAAAGTGCAATTACCTTAGCAAACAATCTATTTTTTCATGACAAGTCCAAGCACATTAAGATTTAACATCACTTTCAGCATGAAATTCTTGAAGAAAATCAAATTGTTCTCTCTTTCTATCCTACTAAATAACAAATGGATGATATATTCACTAAGCCTCTATGTAAAGACAAGTTTATTTTCTTTTTTAACATGTTAGGATTGAAGTAAGTTCTCATCAAGGGGGAAAATTAGTGTTTTTTCCTTCACCCCCAACCACCACCCCCCCCCCCCCACCTTTTTTTTTAAAACCCCTAAATAAATTTTAATGAGGAGTTTCAAGATTACACTTTATTTAGGATAATTTATTGTATCCTAAGCTTATTTTCCATTTGTGAAGAATTTATATTTATATGAATTTTTAATTCACATAAATCTATATTTCTTTAGGTGTTACTCTCTCTTTTCTTTATCTCTTATGATTTGGGAGTTAATTTCATGAGTAAATACTCTCTCCACTTGAAACACATTTCCTTTTTATTTTTAAGGGATTAGGCCACAAGTGTCACACACATTTAGGAGACTTGTAAGGTCATTAATGGGGTCTTTAGTAACTCCCATCATTCCTCAAGATATATAAAAGAGATTATTCTCTCCTCTTTTTATTCAAATAGTAACCTTATGCTGCTCTCTAATTCTTATATTTGTGTTCTTATATTCTTGTACATGTGGAGAAGTTCTGACAAGTCTCTTAATAATGTCACGTGCATTTTTTCACCTACTCATTTAGTTTTCCCACTTCAAAAATATTGTCTTAATATTAGTTTAAATTAGAGAGGTAAGATTTAACTTGTTATTATTCCTTTTTATATATTTTTTTCACTTATTTTTCAAACTGATGAATTTTCCTTAGATAAATCCTTCAAAAATTCACAAAAAGGTGTCCACTTGCTACCCTAGGGATGACCTAGACATGTTTTACAATGAGATGAGCCTATTTTGAATTCATTTTCATGTAATTATCACTTATATATACATTTTAATACATTACTCACACTATAAAATATTTTTTTCATTGGAGTGACCTAAAACACCCATTTCTAAATCTATTTGCGAGCAAAAAAGTGAAGAAACCTTCGTTTCCTTCATGATTAGACTTGTATATTGAAATTTATATATCCTAAAGTATATTAAAGACTTTAAAAAAAATTTAAACATTTTATTATATGAAAAAACACCCCCATTTAAAATTTAAATAGTTTTTATTTAAAAAACCTCAAAGTATGAAGTTTTTGGTGTTGACTAGCTTGCCCAATTTCATTTTTAATCACATGTAGGTATTTGTTTTACATTTTTATTGAGTTTCATGAGGCATAAATATCTTTTTTTTTAATTATTACCTTAAATAACCCCTATTATCATTCCCATAATTTTATTTTCTCAAACAATCACTTAAACCTCTTAAAAATTACCTTTTATGTCTATCTCTTTTCCTTGCTTAAAACCCTAATGCTTGATCATTTCCATTTATTCATAATTTTTCATGAAATTTTTACTTATTAAGGTTTATAAATTTCATATATTTTCCATAAGTGATCACACGACATTTATTTTTCAATAAATAACTCAAACATACAAACACATTTCTTAAAATCGAGACAATGAGGGTTTAAGAAGCATTTTAGAGCAGTTGTTCTCCTTAACAATTATTCATAAAATTAATAAAAAAATAAAATGAAACAAATTCATGCCATATTTATGGTATAGGGGTCCAAATATACTCTTAATACCTTTTTATTCAGATATTATTCACCTTTGTGTACTGAGCATCTGAAAATAGCCTTCACCAACTTGCAAATAGCTAGTTAGAAGAATAAAAGACACCTCTATAAAAATTTGTACTTGTGTGTTGTTTCTGAGAATGAATTTAAAATTATTAATATTTTATGATTATTTTAATTCATTTTTACCTTTAATCCATAAATGGCATATTTTTGAATACTTGCACACAAGCAACTCTGACTAATGGTGGCAAAATTGTCAATATGAACCAATCAAGATGTGCCATGTGTCCTTAGGTGAAACCTCACACTTAATAAAGGTATGACATAAAGTATAAATTTATTCCTAGGTTAAAATAATTATAAAGATGACTAATGAGTGGGAAACACATTCATAAAGTGGGAATAAACCAGGAAGGCTCTAAGGGATGTGATTGTGTGCCTACTATGTGTAAGGAATTAACAAAATAGAAATATGGGCTCAAATGGACAATTTTAAAACAATACATTAACATTTAAAAATATGGATGATGGCATAGGATCATGGGTTCTAAATTTAAATCTATATTTATAAATAAAAAGAGGAAATCTATCCACCAACTCAAATTTGATTTCATAGCAAGTGAGCTACCAAATGCCATTAATATAGGTGGTTATATGCATGCATTTATAAAAGCCTAATAAAATACCACTAATGGTTACCAATACATACCTTTGAGATAAATCCATCTATTATGTTTATAATTCTCATAGATTATTCTTATTTTCATACCTCCTATACTCATATCCTCCCTATTGCCCATCCATCCTGCTACAATGGTCACATCCTCTTTAAACCCAAAGGCTGAACCCAAGTATTGGGATACCACATTCCTAATGATATTGACTAAGTTCAATAACTACAATGAATTTTTCAATCCAATAGATTAAGTTCTTAGGGACACTATCTTTGATGATTACCAATAAGCAGAGTTTTAGAATGCCCTTTGGTCCTACAAAACTTCCCTTCACTGACTTGGTAACCTACTTCACACTTCCATCTAATTGTAGGATAGGTTCCATGATTGGGTATGTTTTCATAATTATATACACCATATTTTTGATATCTTCAAAAACACTTACAAGTCATATTACTCCCTTCTAAACTACACCATCTCTTATGATGTGATAGTTGTAAAGGTCTAGATGGAAACCTAGAAAATATGTCACATCTTGCATGACTAGGATGAGAACCTAGATTTTAAATGGGTTAAAAATGAGGATATAAATGTGTACACCATCTGTGCCTTCTAAGAAAAAATTTATATAGGCATGGTTCTACTAAATTAATTATTCAAGGCCCAAGACTATTTACACACCAATGAAATATGGGTGCCTCTCCTCCATATGATCCTCACACATTCTAAAGTTATAGATATGAGATGATTAATCAACTTAAACTTGGTCAATTCCATCATATATTCCTAAACTAGGATCAATTTATACATGATGAGCTACCTCATGGATGCAATCTAAAGGATGTTCTCTTTCAAGACTTTGGCTTTTCTGGTGTGGGTTCTCAAGTGTTTGATAGTCCATGTGGTCTTATAAAAATTATATAACCACTAATTCTAGAACCAAATATATTACAATTCATGTATTTTTATTTGGTGATCTACCAAGTGATTAATGAGGCCTTAATGCCTCAGCTATCACAAGCAATCTTAGACTCCATCACCTCCATTAGGGACTACTAGCTCTATAGAGAAGGCATTATGATCTATATGGTGGGTTTAATCAAATATCCCCTCTACCAACCATATTTTATCCTAGACCATTTGGTAGATCTATAAATCACCAATCATATGGTAGAGGGAATCTTTGTGTTCTATATACAATTTTAGCAAAAGGCATACCCATCATTCCTAATCACCATTAGGCACCATGTTAAAAAGTCCTTCCCTCCAGTATAGAAGATGACATCTAGGAGAGACTCCTTCACTCTATCAAGAGACAAAATCTGACATTGGGACCCAAAGGGGATAATAAAATATTCCTCAGTGTGTTATTCATCCTACCTCAACATCAACTACTATCATTAGGCAAAGGATGATGATGAGCTCTATTTGGATGTTTCTAATGACTAGGAATTATTATCCCATATCATGGGAAAGAAGAATAAGAAAGGAAATAAGGTTTAGTTGGACCCATATTCACCCCTTTTATCTCCTAATTGATCTATGGAGGATCCTACATTGAATCCTCATGCTATCTCTTAGAGGATTTTTTAAGGCATCCCACCACATTCTCCCCCTCATACTCTAGTTATAAATTCACCTATTCTAATGGCTCTTGATCCTCATGTTTTAGTTCTACTTCCACCTCCTATATTCACTTCTCACACCCCAACTCCACCTCTACCTCCTCCAATCACTCCTTACACCTTGGATATGGCTCTACCTCCTCTAAAATCTCTAATGTTCTGGTCATAATAGAGTTAGACTTATTATACTTAACTCTAGGTAGCCCATGTTCAACTAATTTAACCACTCTAACCATAACCTTGGGCCACATAGATCTTAAGGGTGAATGTTTCCATAATTTTTATGTCAAGCCTAAAGTGAGGCTTCTAACATATACTAACACATGTTCCCCATTTCACACCTCTTATTTCTTCCATTTCCGTTACACCACTCATTCCCACTACCTTCCAAATCTTAGTCCTAATACACATATATTTTATTCCCATCCCACAATTCCCCTAAGTGGTTCCTCCAAATTTCCCCATTATTCTCCATCATTATCAAAATTAAATTTGGCCTTGGTGCTTCCAAACATCCTTCCCTTTTTATTCTCCTCTGCTCCATCCATTTCAAAACTTGAAATCCTCCCAATGTCTTCTTTGGGTGTGCCTTCATCAATAAGCATGGATATAATTTTTTAGATCATACTACCAATTCTAGGAACCCTTTTGATGCCCACTCTAGTGATCTTAGTGCCATATTCAATAGATTTGAGTCTTCCACCATTATCCCCCATAATTCCTACTATCTTGACTAATCCTTCCATTGTAGCATTTGGATCTTACCCAGGTAAGAGACCAAAGAAGAATCAAAACGTAAATCACACTATATATCTATCTTTAGGGCCTTATATTATATTCCAACCTATTTTTTACACCTCATCAACTCCTTTGGCCCTATATGTAGCACCTCAACACATTACTCCCTAGACCCATCTTTTCATTACCCAAGGTTTCACTAAATTTGTATTCAACCAACCCATATCTTCCATGCTATTTAACAAGACTTTCTATGGGGAAATCCCTCCTTAGGTGAGCTTGACCCAAGATAATTATAGTTCACAAAATTTCCCTTGGCCCTCCCATTTATTTCTTCTTCATTTCCCTCCCATGCCCCTCTACCTCCATTACTTTCCTTGTTCACCCCATACACTTCCTCCATCTCCCCTCCACTTCATCCACTACCCTTCATCACCATTTTAACAAACCCTCCTAAAACTACCATAACATAGGGAAAGGTTAAAATGTTTTAGGCATCAAAGATGACTACCTAGGGTGACCTAGACATATAATGGAGATTTAACTAAGCTTCAAGAAGCATGAATATGACACTAATGTAGAGGTTTATCTAAGAGGGGAACCTGGTGGTTTAGTAGACCCATTAGGATATATTCTCCACCACTAAGGTTAAGACTTCGACTGAGGAGGAAAGGATGGCCAAGGACCCACTCTTTATTCTCTAGGTAACTCATGATATGTTTTAAAATATCTTTAAGGACATGCAAACCTAGGTTTGAGCCTTGGAAGCTAAAGTGAAGAGATTTTTTCTAGTTGGATTGATTAGGCAGATCAAGGATACCCTCTTACTACTCTTCTTAGTTATTGATAAGGTAGTGGAGACTTTGGTTGATATCAATGTGTTTATCTAGTGTACCAAGCTTACTTGGAGAGGATTATCAAGATATACATGAAGTGTAATAATCTACAAGTGGTAATCAATAAAAGCATGTTCTTGAATTTAAAACTAATGCCAACCTCAAAATTGGGGTTATATAAAAAGTACACTACAAATATTAGGGATACTATAAAGGAATGGTTGTTTATGGATAACACTAAAATTGGACCCTTATAAGAGTACAAAAAGAAGAAATTGACCTCCTTTAAATAGTTTAATATCTTTGTGTTATTCCACCCAGATGACACCCTATTAAACCAAGGAGAATTTGGAGCTCACCTAGGTCATTCAACTAGGTCATGAGGGAAAATGTCACCAAATCAAACCAAGAAGGGGATTAGGTAGTTTTTAATCTATCAATTTAATTCATGATAATCATTAACTAGGTCTTTAAGGTCTAGGTTTTAGTGGAAACACCATTTCAAGTCTATTAGAGACTGGTAACTCAAGTTGAGGTAATCTTCAAGGATCCCCCAATGAACCTTTTCAAGATGGACAAGGAGTGTGACCTCATGGTAGATGAATTGGAGGCCAAGGATGATAGATAAAATTAGTTCATAACTTTACCTTCACATCCACCTCTATGTATTAAGTGGTCCCCCACATATATTTTATAATTTTAAAGGGAATTTCTTATTTTAAATTTTGAATTATTGTTTTAACTAACATGAATGACCATAATATATAAGGATGGGCTACTCACTCTATTTGGAGGTGAAACCTCATCCTTATCTATATAAACAAAATTCATTTTTTAATATAGGGTTGACAAAAATTTACTCAAAAGTGTTGTCAAATTATATCTAGAATTCACCGGCTTTTTCCTTCATCTCTCTAGACTATAAGATTTGGTGATATTCCCCTAACCTATTTCATGTATCAAGATATGAATAGTTGACTCATGTCTTACTTATCCTTATTTGATGTTATATTACATTTTTCCATGCTTTCATTAGGTTATTAGCTCAGCCTATGGAGTAAACATGGCCTAGGCAAATTATATATAGGAGGTAGTGGGTAGTTATTTTTCATCATATCAAAGTATTAATTTCTTATTGTGAGAATTTGAGAGGTTTCCCTCTCAAAGTGGCTTATTTATTATTCATTTTGTATGCTATATTTTGATATAATTATTTTTATTTAATAAGTTAAAAGCTAGGTTTTATAAGGACTTGAAACTACCACAATGCAGTACAAGAGTATCAATAGGCCATCAATAGGGATGAGAAACCAAATAATAAAAAATTATAAAACTATAATGAAAACAAAAATAGGAAAATAGAACAAAACTAGGAGGAAAGTCCCTCATGAGGGTCTTGAGCATCTATAGTTTCCACTAGAATGATCTATTTTTCCTTTGATATTTTTTCATGAGTGTAGTACCTAGGGCCTTTAGCCATTTCTCTAGGGAAGATCATTTTGGGGTGTTTTTTCCTTTAGCTTGCATAACAAAGTGCTTGGGAGGGACCCCCTTGAGGGATCCCTAAGGGTGGATTTAAAAACCTTTGGTGATTAAAGGGTAGGGGACTGAGTGGGTTATGTAGAAAGGATGAAATTATAAACTATGGATTTAACCTACTTGTGGAGTGAATTCTAATCTTTAATGATTTTGGCTAGACCCAACCCTACTTGATGGACCTTCAAGTTAAAATTCTTAAGCTGTAGTTTGTTATTTTATATCTTATCCATAAAAATGGCTTTTCCTTTATAAGATATATTCATAGGGATACCTAGTTTTAGCACAATAGGTTTTAGTCTGGGGATAATAATTTAAGGGGGAGATCATCAAGGGGGACTTTGATAAATTATCCTAAGGTGTGTGATCATAGAACTGGTGGGATCCCTTGATGGGATCCTCCACCATGGAGTCCTCCTAAGAGTCCTCCCTAGAGGAAGAACCCTTTGGAGGGAATTTTTGGCTATAGAGATCTTGACCATGTTTAACTAAAAGGATAATCAAGCCTTGTTGAAGGCTAGGATTTGTGTCATTTATTTGGTGCAACAAGATGGTACTCTCAAGGAACTTTAGTAGAAAGTAGGGCAAACTAATTTTATATCCAATGAAATTATTAAGAAGCAAAAAATGGTGGAAAAAATAAGTTTATATTTACCTTTTAGTGTCATTTACCACATGATTTGAATTCAAATGTCAGGCTAGTAATGCAGAAGATCAGCCCATGGAAAGATTTTTTTGTCTATCTGCACAAAGTCATTTGTTTAAAAAAGTGTTGTAGTGACTCTTATTTTTTTACTAATCCTGAAAATAATTTGTTCTTGTACATGACATTATAGTTTATTTTTCAATTAACTCCTCTAAAATATTAATAGTGATGCATGGATGGTCACTTTCCACTTATTGCAGGCCACCACGAAGTCATGGGCAATCTCCAAATTAGGTTCTATAACCTATTTCCTAAATTCTGTGAGTCCCCCCTTTTTATCTTCTTCCATATTTTTTTATATTCAAGGACCTCCTTATAAGAAGTATGTTTCAACCTATCCCTATCACCCCCCATGGATATTATGTGCACAGATCCAAAAATGGTGGAAGGAAGTTTTTAAATGGGGTGAATTCAAAAAGAGAACAAATGGTTTGGAAATCATGTTGAAGTCTCATAAAAATAATTAAGACCACTCTCTTTGGAATAATTATGGATATGACTAATTGAGATATTCCCCTTTGATATAAGGTCATACATGTGTGGATAAATCATTTTTTAACTTGGATTGGTACCTTCAGCTCATATGGCATTGAAGACATTGTATGGGATACTGCTTGCATCATGATAGTTAGTTAAAATGTGGAGATCAACTCTAATGCTGGTGAGGAGGTCAATCACCCCATTTCCTTATGACATCTTGATGTTATTCTAATTTATTGGTGAATTAATATCACTATAAGTGGTATTATAGCATCGATTTGGGCCATAATTAGGTAAAAAACCTTTGATATTACAATTTGGCTATATCTAACAAAACGTTGTGAATTTATCTACAATGATTTTCTTAGAGGTGTAAAATCATTCAAGAAAGATTCCATTAAAATTTAGGCTCAATTGGATCAATTTTTGAAAAGTTATATCAATTTTAGGGTTTTTCATAAATTCACTCTATAGTGCACAATTCAAGGGGATTTTTGGAATTTATTTATTTTTTGAAAGATTATAAAAATACATCTTGGGTATGTTATTTTTATTTTATTATTTGAGTCTGACATAAGTACAAAATCTCTTGGTCAAATTTAGGTCAAAATTGCCAATTAGGGTCGACATTGTCAAGCCCTTTTATGGCAAGACCATAAACTAGGTGCTGAGGAAAGGGTGCCAAAAAAACTCCTCACAAGGAAGATATAGATTCAAAAGGGGGATTCACTAGATCCTAGATCCTTTATACTAGGTTTCTTTGAGATAGATCACTAGGTGAGCCAACTTGAATACAATGTGCAAGACATTCAAAATGAGATACAAGAGATACAATCTAATATAAAATCCATATAATCTAGTTTGGAAAATATCATGATGTAGTTAAAAACTAATCAATCAAATCAACTAGCTATCACTATTACACAACCACACCAAAGTAGATCTCCCAACTAACCTAATCCAAATCCAAGTAAATTACCATAATGGAACATGTTACTAAAGGTAGATATGCATAAATTTGATGGAAAGGATCTACTCCATTAGATCAAACAAATAGAGAATTTTTTTTATCTACATCAGATCCCATGTGGATAAAAGGTTACTATGGCATCCTCATATCTATAACCTGAATGATTCATTTGGTAATGATGGTTGTGTGCTCAAAGAAAAACATGACTCTTAATGTCACTTGGTTAATTTTTATAGAGGAGATACAATTACACTATATTAATAGTGTGATAAAGAATTACTTCGACCAAGTAGAAAAATTATGAAAAACTAGTTCAACTAAGGATTATATTCATAATTTTCAAAACCTATCTTTATGTGTGGATACAATTTCTTATGATAACTTGAATCACCTATTTTTGGGATGCCTCAAGGACCACATTCAATATGAGGTATGCATGTTTAATCCACTTAAGTTTTTTTATTATATCATCATGGCACATAGGACTGAGGTAAATTTATAGCCAACAAGAAGAATCCATTCACTCACTTTAGAGATCATAACATAACGACACCATCATTTCCTCCACCTACTAGATTAACCCCTCATCAAATTGAAGAGAAGCATGCAAAAGGATTATGTTTCGATTGTGACACCAAGTGGAACAAAGGACATAGATGTGATGATAAGAAGTTATTCTACATTGAGTGATCTAATGAATATTATGAAGAGGATGATGCATCTAGTGATGATCAAGAAGAGATAGAGGAGGTACCTAAATATTTCAAAACTAAAATCTCTTGTCATTTATTTTTAGTTATAATCACTCCTCAAAAACTTAAGGTGGTGGGTTTCCTCAAGAAATAAAAGGTGACAGTGTTGATTGACTCAAGGAACACACGTAATTTCATCAACCATAAGTTGGCCACTCAATTTAATTATTTCATTTACCCAGTGCCAGAATTTCAAGTCATGATTTTAGATGGTGGCATAGTAAATTATTTTAGGAAATTATATAGTATTAATCTTGTTATTAGGAAGTATAATCTAGATTTTCCTATGTTTTTTATTCCCATGGGTGGTGCAGACATTGTTTGGGGAGTACAAAGGGTCAAAACCTTGGGTGAAATTGAGATGAAATTCTAATCACTATTCATGTGCTTTTATTCTAAAAGTAGGAAACTTTAACTACAGGGATTATGGTAAAAATCTTCATAATTGGTTATCTTACATAAGATAACAAAAATCCTAAAAAGGGGGTAGAAGGGTTTATAACATGATTACATTCCATAGAAGTTCAACCCATAAAGGCATCTCCACATATTGATTGATAGATGATTCTTGATGACTACCCATCTATTTTTGAGGCCATGCCAAAAGGACTACCACCAAAAAGAGAACATGATCATGCCATTTAACAAATTCTAGGGAGTCAACCACCAAATATCAGACCATATAGATATCAATATCAACAAAAGAGTGAAATTGAAAATATGGTCCATGAGATGTTGGAGGTAGGGATCATTAGGCACAACCAAAGTACATATTCATCACCATTGGTCAAGGTACATAATAAGGATGAAATATGGAAGATGTACCCAAATTATAAGGAACTTAATAAGTACACCATCAAAGATAAGTTTCCTATTCTAGTAATTGATGATTTAATTGATGAGTTACATGGTGCCATTTATTTCATGAAATTAGATCTTCGCTTAGGGTACCATAAAATTATAATTAGGGATGAAGATGTTTTTAAAACTATTTTTATAACTCATTAGGGAAATTATGAGTTTTTGGTAATTCCCTTTGGTCTTAAAAATGTACCATCTACTTTTTAGAGCTTTATGAACACTATTTTTAGTCCTTTTTTATGGAATTTTGTGCTAGTTTTCTTTGATAACATATTTATTTATAGTAATACCTAGGAAGAATGCTCAACATATGAAACATGTGTTGATAGTTTTAGAACATCAAATTTCTGTGAAGCCATCCAGATGTGCTTTTGGATTATAGGAGGTAGATTAATTGGTCACATTGTATCACATGAAGATGTAAAAGTTGATCATCATAAAATCAAAGCTATGGTGGAATGGTCAATGCCCAAAAATCTCAAAAACCTCTAAGGGTTCCTACGACTAACAGGTTACTACCAAAGATTTATGAAAGGTTATGGTAGCATAACATCTATACTCATTTCATTGTTAAATAAGGATGCCTTTCATTGGAATGATGCAACCATTAAAGCATTTGAGTAACTAAAATTTCTTATAAACACCACCCTAGTTTTGGTTACTCTAGACTTATCTAAGACATTCATTATTGAATGTGATGGTTTTATATTAGGGTTAGGAGCAATACTAATGAAATAAGGAAGACTCATTACATTTGAGAGTCATCAATTCAAAGGTAAAAATCTCTAAAAACCTATCTATGAGAAAGAAATTATGGCTATTCTTTATGTACTAAAACAATGGAGGCCCTATTTGATTGGTAGACATTTTAAGGTGAAAATGGATCATGATATTATCAAATAATTTTTGAAGTAAAAATTATCATTTGAAGAACAAAAAAAGTGGGTAACAAAAAATTTTGGTAATTTTGTTGAAAAATCATATAAAATAAGGATAAATATGATGTTATAGAATATGCACTATCGAAATGGGTTACATCCACATAAGAATTACTTTGTGCAATGTCCATGTTGCAGGAAGATTGGGTTGATGAAGCTAGGTTAGAGTGGAGTTAGGATAAGGATACACAGGTTTTGATTTAAAATATCTAATATGGTTCTATAGTATTTGACAAAATTTGAATGGAAAGGTAATTCCCTATAGTATAAGGATAGGTTATAATTGTGAAAAGATTCAGAGTTAAAGCATAATTTTTTTTCAAATTTACATGCATCTCCAATTGGGGGACACTCTGGGTACTTAAAAACATATCACATAATCAAGTGAGAAGTATTTTGGGAAGGACTCAAGGGAATTGTAAAAAATTGTATGTCAAAATTCATGATATGCAATCAAAACAAAGGTGAGATAGTTAAGAACCCAGGTATGTTACAACCTTTAGAAAATCCTAGTCAAATGTGGGAGGAGGTTTTCATGGATTTCATCATAGGGTTACCTTATTCTAAAGGTAAGAATTTTATCTTGGTAATTATGTATAGGCCTAAAAAATATGCCCATTTTTATGCACTCTCACACCCATTTATAGTAAGTATAGTAACAACTATTTTTTTGGAGGTAGTTCTTAAATTACATGGAACCCCAAAAATAATTATAAGTGATCATGATCCTATTCTCACTAGTAATTTTTGGATTGAACTATTTTCCTATTTAGATACTCAACTAGCTCATATCTCATCTTACAACCCCCAATATAGTGGACAAACATAAGTAGTCAACAAATGTTTAGAGGGGTATCTTCACTACTTTGTATTAGATAATCAAGAACATTGGGTTAAATGGATAAAACTTGTAGAATGGTGGTATAGCATATAATTCCATACCTCTTCTAAAATTTCCCCATTTATAGCACTATATGGTTAATATTCACCTTCCATCACTTCTTCCTTAAGAGTGCAAACCAACATTCGAGATGTGGAGGAACAAAGTCAACATCAATAAGAGGTTCTAGTTGGCTTGAGAGATAATTTGGCCTTGGAATAAAATAAGATGAATCAATAAGCATATTAGCATTGTAGTGAGAAACATTTTGAAGTGGGTGATTGGGTCTTTGTATGTTTGCAACTTTACAAGAAAATGTCCTTGAAGTAAAAAAAAAGTACAACAAACTTTATCCTAAGTATTATAACCCTTATTAGGTTATGCAAAAAAATGGAATTGTGTCTTAAAATATAGAGTTGCGTCATTCATCTCACATACACCCAATATTTCATGTTTCCTACTTAAATAAGGTCATTGGATAGAAAATTTTATTCTAAATAGAGCTATCAGAACTAGATGAAGAAGGACAATTCATTTTGGAACTAGAGAAGACCCTACAAACATATACTAAGAGGTTGAGAACTAGAGAGATCAAGGAATATATAATTAAGTGTAAAACCTTGACTCATGAGGTTACAATTTGGGAGGGTGAAGATTTTTTGCAATATCATCTAGAGTTTTTCAATGTTGAGGGAAATGTTGCCTCAAAGGGGAAGGGCATGCTATGCCCCTAACATATTGCATGTGTCATGATAGGAATATTTTAATTGTGGCTTAATTATCCCTCTTTTATTTTATATCATAGTTATATATGCTTTCATTAGGTTAGTAGGCCAGCCTATGGAGTAAAAATGGCCTAGATAGAATATATATATGAGGTAGTGGGTAGTTTTTAATCATCATATCAAAGTATTCATTTATTATTGTGATCATTTGGGAAGTTTCCCCCTTGAAGTGGCTTATCTATTATTCATATTTTATGCTATATTTCAATATAATTGTGATATCTTATTTCTATTATGATTATTTTTTGAATTAATATCATTATAGTTGGAAAAGATTGATCATTGTAACATCACCTAATTTTTTATTAATATAATTCCTATTTTATACAAAAGGTTTGTTTAGTGTCTTAATTTTATTTCATCTCCATTTTTGAATGCTTTTCAATGTTAGGTTAATTGGATTGATACTTTACTACTTGATTTATGCTATGGTTATGATGTGATTATCTATTATAGTCACTATGTGATCTCTCTTGTTTCCCTTTTGAAATAATGATAATGTGTGTTTTAATATACAAATTACCACAAGATGTTTATGTAATATATTATAAACTCCTAATACTCATATTTAGTGAGAGATAATATTGAAGGCATACTCTTAATTCCATGAAATTTTTCCCACTATATGTTTTGGAGGTAAAACTTTAGTGAAACTCAATATATAGTGGTATAACTATAGGAAGGGCACTTGGTTAAATAGTTGATGCATTAAGTTTATTCTAGGTCTGGATGCTCTCTTTTTTCCTTAATCTTCCCTCTTCTTTTGTGTTTGTTCTTTAAAATTGAACTACCATTCCCCATTGTGTTTAGAAACAAAAACCATAATACTAAAATTCTCATAATAATATTTGATCATTAGACCTATGTGTATGAAATTTATATTGAAATTTTATTGGTAATAGTGCATCTATTGGTAACTATTCAAAAATAGTATATTTGTGAAGTTAAATACATGTAATTTTGCCATGGGTTGATCCCAGATCAGTCTTAAAATGGGGGATGAATATCAGTAGTTGTTCCCACCTTCTCTTTTGGGTAAATCCCAATATCATGGAATTTCATGAACAAAAGAGTTTTAAGTGAACAACAATAGTAGCCTAAAATGTACATATAAAAAAAATTAAGTTAGCTAAACCTTAAAAATAATGATAAGATGAAAATAATTTTGGAAATGTCTCACCAAACATGCTAGAATGCGATAGATAAAAATTTAAAATCTAATAAAACTAGAAAAATAAATGAATGCAAACTTTGTACTATAAATCTAAACTAAAAATTTAGATTAAGCAAAAACAATAAAATAAATATAAATAAAAATATACATAAAAATCATGTAACATGCACTCATCACTTTATCCAATGTGAACATGTTATTTTCCCTTAATTAATTTGATGTGGGTGCTCAATTAATTTCTCAAAATAAAGGTTAAATAAGAAGCATATGGGTGAAAATAACTTAGATTCTTAATGATTGCATAAGATAAATTTGGTACTGATTCAATAACTTGAAGGTGGATGACGAAAATGGAAGATTACACTTTCATTTTAGGCTTGTGGGTGAGAAAATGAATGGTTGATATAAATCTAAATTTATTAGATAATGTTAGTTATTAACAGTTGGATTTGAGTCATCATCTCAATATATGATGACTAATTCTCAAGTTTGTGATAGAGTATGGGAAAATTAGTTGGTAGTTGAAACTTTCTTAGGCATGAGTCAAGGTATATGGATGAATCAACAAGATAATAAAAATGTTTAATGATGACTCAATAGTTAGTTGAGGAAGTTAAGGAGTTGGTTGGATGACTCAACATTTAATTAAGAGAAGCATGGAAGATGCTTATATGAGGTACAAATTTTATATTTTAATTAATTTTGAATAATTATGTGTGCATTATTAATTAATTAATTAATATAGATTGATCATTTATTTAATAAAATGAAGAAAATGATGTTAGTAAAAAATTTGAATTTGGGATGGTGATTTAGTGTGATGATTTTAATCAAATTAAGTTATGACACTAAATGTGGTGGCATGACCAAGCCTACTTGATACTTTGATTTTATTATTATTATTATTATTATTATTATTATTATGACCATTGTTTTGATGTATTAGAGAACTTGAATAACTTCTACAATTTTTTGTTATGATAATTGAAATTCATACTAATTATTTGGATTAAATTTAATAAATACTTTATTTATATTATGAGTATTGAATAGGTACTACTGATATAATTTTGTATGACTATAAGTGTTTCCTTAGTATGATTTAGGTCAAAAAAAGGAGCCTGGTCTTCATGGGTGAACATAATATATACAAGTTTATTTTATAATATAACAAAAATGAGATCCTAAAAACCTAAACACTTGGTCTTTTGTTGATTTTTTTAATTTTAGACTTGTCTGGTACCATATTATTATGTGTTGAGTAATCTTCTTATGGTGTTGGTTTATTACACTTATTTTTAAATTATCTGGATCTATCTTAATATACCTTATTTATGTATTATTAAAGCAATGTGGCTTGTTATGTTAAGAACTTGTTTTTTTCCAAGTGATTAGTTCTAATTTTTAACTATAATGAAATAAATATATTATAATATTGTTGAAAGTCATTTAGACATGCAACTAGTTGCATTAAATTTAACCCATTCATATTATAAGTCTTAAGTTACTAAAATAGGATGGGGTGATTGTGTAAATAATAGAAAACTACGTATGATAGTTCTAGTTATCAAAATGCCTTAGGACCCCTATTAGACCTTGAGTCTAGTTGACCACCTAGTTACCTAACTCATCAACCTACTAACTTAACATTCTAACTAACCCTCTTTTAACCCCTTTTTGACCATTTTACCCTTGGACACTTGACCACTGATGGTTAGCTTAACCATCAATGGTTAGCATGACCATCGATGGTTAGGTCCTAAACTTCTCACCTTATTAACACATCACTAGATGTGTGCAAGATAACAAGGCATGATTTAATATGTTTGCCTTATACGGTCCTAAAAAACTTTCAAAAATCACGATCAAAAACCTCATCCTCTAGGGAACCTTCCATCCTCCATCTCTCTTTGCCTATAAAAGGAGGTGTTGACATAGTGGATTGTACCCTTGACACGAGGATGATCTCCTATCTTCCACACATCACAATGGAAACTCCTCTCTTTCTTGTGGGTCTGGCAAAACTAAGGGGAGAGTCTCTAGATAAGGGCTAGCTCCATTTGATTCATCTCTAAGGTCCTAGATTTCTTATTGCTAAAATTGAATTAAAGGGGGGGTTGAAAAGGGAGAAGGATGACAGAAAATAGAACCTAAACTTAAATGATGATGCACCAAAAATGGTTGATCTACTTAGCTTTATAATACACTTTCCACCAAGAACAAGCTGACATACACTTCATTTGATATGAGAAATTCTTTTGCATCAGTGAGTTAGGGGTCCATGGAGATACAGGGAGGAAGAACTACCAGAGGCATTTTAAGACACACTTTGGCAGCCTATTCACATGCACCTATAATCCTCTAGGGACACTTCTGGATAACCTAAAAAAGAAGATCTCACAATACACTATACATGTTGGAATCATTCTATGAAAGAATAAAGGAAAATGACTTAACACAGGACAAAGCCATAGACATATACAAAAGTACAAACTCAAAATGGAGGTAAAAATGTTGTCTTAATTCAAAGTAAAATTTGGTAGATCTCTACTTTACAAGTTGAGAGGTCTCTTCTAAAATCATAAGTTACAATATATATAGAGAGAGAAGAAGAAAACAAAAGCACCCCTTTTGGAAAAGACTTTGGTGCCCTTTAACA
Source organism: Torreya grandis (assembly GCA_037957365.1). Taxonomy (NCBI): domain Eukaryota; kingdom Viridiplantae; phylum Streptophyta; class Pinopsida; order Cupressales; family Taxaceae; genus Torreya; species Torreya grandis. The sequence goes on along the minus strand of JARHVA010001722.1, from coordinate 1,884,469 downwards.
AGTGGCCTACATGTGCTGGGAGCATTGGGAAGAGGAAGCTACTGAAAGAGAATGTTGTGTCAGCTCTGATTTTGACTTTAGGTGTTTCAAATACATTAAACATCATGTGTGAAAACATAGTCCATGTTGTCTATCTGCAAATAAGACCACTCCTTCAAGGCATTCACACAGTTTGTCTTCTCATCAATGCAAAGTAAATAAAAATGGGTTGTGTCATTCACTATTTGTAGCCCTTGATGACCACTTGGTAGATACTATGTCAATAACAAGAGTAACTCCTTGAATTGAGACCTTCCTTTACCACTTGGACTATTTTGTCCATTTCTACACTTGGCTCTTTTGGGCTTTGTCTTTTTCGGTTCCTTCATCCTTCGGGGGATATCTTTTGCTAATTCTCTATCTCTTTAGGCTCCCTTCTCGATGATTTCTTCCTTCTAGCTTTAAGCCTTTGAATTCCTTTAGGTTCACACCTTTCATTTAAGGATCAATGGTTATTTCATTGCCATAAAGTTGAAATTCACGTGCTCATCACCCTTTGTTCAATTCTTTCAGGCTTTTCTTTGATCCCTTTGTAAGTGTTCCCTGCCCTCCACAAGGGCACTTGTCTTTTGGGCTTTGTGATACTCCCTTGAACCTTTCGATTGAACCCACTAATTGGTTTAACAGCTCAATGGTTCAATGGTTCAATACTGTGTTTTGCTCATTCATTTGACCGCTTGAACCAACTACTTTGAACCAACTACTTGAACCCTTTAATTAAACCATTTGTTTGAACCAATTTCTTAAACCAACTGCTTGAACCAATTACTTGAACCACCAATGGTTCAATAGTTTAATGATTCAATATTTCCAAGTTTAAAGTGATTGAACCAATCACTTTGAACTAACCGCTTAAACCAATCACTTGAACCTAACACTTGAACCAATAATGGTTCAATCAATTCAACAGTTCAATGGTTCAATATTTCCAAGTTTAAAGTGATCAAACCAAGTGATTAAACTAAGTGATTAAACCAAGTGATTGAACTAAGTGATTAAACCAAGTGATTGAACCAAATGATGGTTTAAAGTTCAAGTTCAATGTTCATATTATTAAACTGGTTCATCCTCTTGCTGAAAGACTTGTGCAAACCAAAAATTAAACTAGCTCAAAATTGTAGGGGAAGAAGGAGACCGATTTTGCCCTGCAGGGCCAAAATGGTCAACAAAATGGTGATTCCTAGGGGAAGCATGCCTACTATGATTAGAAACCAGTAGCCTTAAATTCCATTAGGCATAGAGTTAGAACACAACTTGAACAACCCTAACAGATCCAAGAATCAATCATGAAGCTTTTACCCTAGATACAAAGGAAAACAAACACAAGGATAAAAACACTACTTGTGCAAACAACACTTAGGGAAAACAAGGAAAGAAAATAGAAATAAAACTACTATATATAGCTAACCAAGTATATTTACCTCCCTCCTAGATCAAAGGGAAAACTTCTTAAGTCTTCTTCATGGTAAGGAAACTTATGGTGCCAGACAAGTGGCTCAAAGGAATGGAGATTTGGTGACCTGCTCCTCTTGTCTTCCACCTTGATTAGCTTACATCTGAGTGGATCAGGGTCAAACATGCTTCCAACACATATGTATTCATTTTGCTCTTGGAAGCTTGTCGAATGCTGGTCCTTCATGCTAGCATGTTTTACCAAGAAATCCATGGCTGCTAGCTTGTCACCATAAGGCCTTTGATATGCATTATCCCCTTGACATGCATTATGGTTTGACTCATTCCCTTCTACTTCATTAAAGACCCTATCAAACTCACCTTCTACTCCTTCATGGCTTTCTTAAAGAAGGGTGACTATTTTGATGTCTAAAAGGGAATCACGGAGTGATTGCTCATCCCAATTCAAGGCTCTCTTCTACAAAGTTGTTCTCAAGATAGACAAGCTTATCCTTTTCCTACTTAAGAATCAGAGTTTCTAGTTGTTTAAATACATCCTCCTGATCTTTTTCCAACTCAGGCTCCATGGCATGGTCATCCTCCTCATCAAAGCAATAAGGAAGTTCATCAAACAAGGGAGGAGAGACCTCACCATGCTTACGTTCCTCTTCATATTGCTAGAACATCTGCATGTATGCATGGCCTATGTCTTCTCCATTGTTGATGATGTAATCAAAAGGAGCTTCCATGAGGATTCCTTCCTCATTGACATCCATGAGAGCTTCTTGATCAGCTACAAATTGGATTCTCTCTTCTTCACTTGCCTCTTTCAAAATAGGTTCCTCCTTGATGACTTCAAAAATATAATCTTTAGATTCACCAACCTCTTGAAAGGATAAATCTAAAAGTTTTCAGCCCCTTGTCATACTTATTTGAGTCCCAATGCTACCTTCTCCACCCTTAGTCAGCTCATAGCCTCCTTGAAAAGGAGTGCAACCTGCCCCAATGACTTCAAACGAACCATTCAAAACATGAACAAGAGACTGTCCATGCTCCTCCATGACATCTATGGTGATCTCCTTCTCATATGCACTCATGGAGTCTCCCTAATTGGTTGTGAATTGAGTATACTCTTCTTCACTCACCCCTTTCAAAATAGGTTCCTCCTTGAGAAGGGGTGAAGTGGAAGGCTGATGGACAAACTCATGTGGAAGAGGAGGCAGTCCTTGAGCTAAAATCGAATGATTTTCTTCCTCCCATTTGGCTAGCACTTCATCTATATCAAATGTGGCCTAATATCTCTCTTGGAGGTGTGTATATGGGGTGTGTTTAGACATAGAATCTAATGTTTGGTCTGAACTGTCCATCATAGATTGGCTGAGGAATCTTGTTCTGGACTCCAAATCTGCAATTCACCTAGCTAGATTTTGTTGAAAGAGTCTTTCTTGGAGCCCATAGGAATCATCATAGAGATTGGGAGTGCATGAAGGTTGCCATGAAGTATAAGAAGCTTCTTAAGGAAGGGTGGGAGGTACTTGAAAGGGACTAGCCTCATTTTGTACCTAACACTCTTAGATAATGTCTTTCTCCTCGTTGTTCCATGACTCAACTACTTTACTCCAGCTCATGATATTAGGACTAGACATCTCCTTTTGGGGTGATGGGGTTGCAATGTGAGAGGGTAGTGAGGGTTTGGATTCCACTTCCCTTGTTTCCAACATAGACTACTACATTTGAAGATTTTCCAATTCAATCTGCTTATCAAGATTGGCCTTAAACACAAGATTTACTATTTCATAACTCTCCTCAACATGAGTGGGGAAAGGACTTTGGCAGGCTTGACTTGGCTCATGAGTAGGAACTACGTATGGCTGATATGAAACTTGGGGTAGTGGGTATGCAAGTTGATAGACTTGGTAAGGTTGCCTCTCATGAATACTCAGCCTCCCTTCCAAAGATGCAATCAAACCACTCACATCTAGCATCTCATTTGTAAGTCTTTGCCAATTGGCTCTTTCAATGGGATTCCATTCACTCTTAACTAGATCTGATGCATTTCTCACTTGATGGATGACATGATTAGGGTTTTCTTGGCCACATACCCTTCTAGTGTCAAGCTCTACTACATACTTTTCATATCCCAGTAGTGCTTGTTTGAAGGTGGAAATGGGTTGATTGGCAAATAGATTAGGTTGAGTAGGAGAAGTGGCACACTAAGAAGACTGGGCATAAGACTAATATAGCTCATGACAGGGCTGAGACTAGTCATATTAGACCTGATAAGGATCAACACAAGGTTGGTAAGGATCATATCTAGGCTGGCCAAGGACTTGCTCAAACTGAGGAGGAAGAGGCAAAGCCTGAAATGTTTTACCAACCTGTAAAGGACAAAACTCATAACCGTACGCATCCTTGTTGCTTGAGGTGATTTCATGAACAAACTGAGCTTGATCAAAACTATATGAAGGAAAATAAGGTCCATAGTTTAGAGCAATGGAGCTATACATACCAAAATATGGTTTCTTGATGGCACCAGGACTACTTAACTAGTTGATTTAACTCAAAGTCACCATTGGTGTTGATGAAAAAGCCTCCAAAGGCTGGTTGGTTAAAGAACACACCAAAATTATTCAAATTTTTGGACAAAACTTGTCCCATAATCACTTGATTAAATGTTTTTTCTGCTATAATAGGATCATCACCAATCTTGGAACTTTTCTCGGTGTTAAAACATGGTCCCACTAGGCGTGCCAAAAAATATTGATGTAATGGATTGCACCCTTGACAAGAGGATGATCTCATTTCTTCCATGCATCACATGGAAACTCCTCTCTTACTTGTGGGTCTAGAAAAACTAAGGGGAGAGTCTCTAGATAAGGGCTAGCTCCCTTTGATGCATCTCTGAGGTCCTAGATTTCCTACTACTAAAAATGAATAAAATGGGGGGGGGGGGGGTTGAAAAGGGAGAAGGATGACTTAGAATAGAACCTAAATTTAAACGGTGATGCACCAAAAATGGTTGATCTACTTATCTTGAACATACACTTTCCACTAAGAACAAGCTAACATACACTTCATTTGATACGATAAATTCTTCTGCATCAATGAGCTAGGGGTCCGTGGAGATACAGGGAGGAAGAACTACCAGAGGCATTTTAAGACACACTTTGGCAGCCTATTCACATGTACCTATAATCCTCTAGGGACACTTCTGGATAACCTACAAAAGAAGATCTCACAATACACTATACATGTTGGAATCATTCTGTGAAAGAATAAAGGAAAATGACTTAACACAGGACAAAGCCATAGACATTTACAAAAGTGCAAACTCAAAATGGAGGTAAAAATGTTGTCTTGATTCAAGGTAAAATCTGGTAGAGCTTTGCCTTACAAGGTGAGAATTCTCTTCTAAAATGAGAATTTACAATATATATAGAGAAGAAGAAAAGAAAAGCGCCCCTTTTGGAAAAGACTTTGGCACCCTTTGACAAGTGGCCTACGTGTGTTGGGAGCATTGGGAAGAGGAAGCTATTGAAAGAGAATGTTGTGTCAGCTCTAATTTCAACATTAGGTGTTTCAAATACATTAAATTCCATGTGTGAAAACATAGGCCATGCTTTATATCTACAAACAAGACCACTCCTTCAAGGCATTCACATGCTTTGTCTACTCATCAATGCAAAGTGAATAAAAATGGGTCATGCCACTCACTATTTACACCCCTTGATGACCACTTGGTAGATACTATGTCAACCACTAGAGTAACTCCTTAAATTGACACCTTCCTTTGCCACTTGGATTGTTTTTTCCATTTCTACACTTGGCTCTTTTGCCTCTTCTTGGCTTTGTCTTTTCTGGTTCTTTCATCCTTTAGGGGATATCTTCTGCTAATTCTTTAGCTCTTTGGGCTCCCTTCTTGATGATTTATTCCTTCTAACTTTAATCCTATAAATTCCTTTGAGTTTGCATCTTTCATTTAAAGATCAATGGATATTTCATTGCCATAAAGTTGACATTCACATGCCTATCGCCATTTGGTCGATTCCTTTGGCCTTTTCTTTGATCCCTTTACAAGTGTTCCCTGCCCTCCACAAGGGCACTTATCCTTCAGGCTTTGGGAGACTCCCTTGAACCTTCTAATTGAACCAACCGATTAAGCAAACAATTGGTTCAATGGTTTAATGGTTCACTAGTTTAATACTATGTTCTACTCATTAATTTGACCATTTAAACCAGTCGCTTTGAATCAACTATTTAAACCCTTCGATTGAACCATTTGTTTGAACCAACTACTTGAACCAATTACTTGAACCAATAATGGTTCAATAGTTCAACGTTTCAATATTTACAAGTTTAAAGTGATTGAACCAAGCGCTTGAACCAATCGCTTTAAACCAACCACTTGAACTAATCTCTTGAACCAACCGCTTGAACCAATAATGGTTTGATCAGTTCAATAGTTTAATGGTTCAATATTTCCAAGTTCAAAGTGATCAAACCAAGTGATTGAACTGATAAATTGAACCAAGTGATGGTTTAAAGTTCAAGTTCAAAGTCCATGTTGTTGAACTGGTTCATCCTCTTACTGAAAGACTTGTGCAAACTAGAAATTAAACTAGCTTAGAATAGCAGGGGAAGAAGGAGACTGATTTTGCCCTATAGGGCCAAAATGGTCAATAGGATGGGAGTGGGAGGTGAAAAGGATCTATGTTATTCATGTGCCTATCACCATTTGGTTAATTCCTTCGGCCTTTTCTTTGATCCCTTTGCAAGTGTTCCCTGCCCTCTGTAAAGGCACTTGTCCTTCACACTTTGGGAGACTCCCTTAGACCTTCTGATTGAACTGATTGATTAAGCCAACAATTGGTTCAATGGTTTAATGGTTCACTAGTTTAATACTATGTTCTACTCATTCATTTGACTGCTTGAACCAGCCGCTTTGAACCAACTGCTTGAACCCTTTGATTGAACCATTTGTTTGAACCAACTACTTAAACCAACTACCTCAACCAACTGCTTGAACCAATTACTTGAACCAACAATGGTTCAATAGTTCAATAGTTTAACGATTCAATATTTCCAAGTTCAAATAGATTGAACTAAGCGCTTGAACCAATCACTTTAAACCAACCACTTGAACCAATAATGGTTCAATCAGTTCAACGGTTCAATATTTCCAAGTTCAAAGTGATCGAACCAAGTGATTGAACCAAGCAATTAAACCAAGCGACGGTTTAAAGTTCAAGTTTAAAGTTCATGTTCTTGAACTGGTTCATCCTCTTACTAAAAGACTTGTGCAAACCAAAAATTAAACTAGCTCAGAACAACAGGGGAAGAAGGAGACCAATTTTTCCCTATAGGGCCAAAATGGTCAACATGACGGGAGTGGGAGGTGAAAAGGATCTATGTTAAAGCTATCAAATATTCTTACACATAGGTATTCAAGCTCTCTAATATCCAATCTTCCTTCAACAAATCAACATCAATGAAAGAGAATTGAACCTCTATCAAATTTGCTTTTGAGGCCAAAGTATTGTTACTCTAGCAAAATTGCCTCAACCTTTAACCATCAACCAACTAGTAAGCTATAAGTATATCAGTACTTTAGCATTATTATTTTGAATTTCTAACCCCCCAAACCTAATTAGACCTATTTTTACCTTGTTTCCTCTCTATGAAATCCTTAACAAAACCCTTATCTAACCATTCACTCATTCTAAAAATTCTTTTTTAGTGACCTTCAAAACACATAGTCAACCACCAATGATCACCCCAACCATCGATTGTTACTCAACCATTGATAGTCATCTTAACTACTAACAATTCACCCAACCACTGATGGTCACTATGGAAAAAATAACTAGTTATTTTTAGCTCCTTACCCCCAACCAAACCTAACTTTCTATGTTCCTACTTTTTCATAGACCTTTTTTTTTATTTTTTGAACTTGACTTCACCCACCTTAGCATAATTATTAACTCTCTTTTGTTAGATTTAGCCATTTTATTTAATAAGCATTCTACTTTATTCTTATATTTCATTTCATTTATCTTACGCAAGTACCTTACTTTATCATTTCTATCTTAATTTAAATCAATATTGGATTGATAGCCTCCTAACAAGCATATGCTTCTTGGATCTAGCTTACCTAGGTAGTCCACTCAACTATCTTGCGAACAACCCCCCTTGATAGTGTGTACTTATTTCTAGGTTATTCCTTCCTGTCCAAAGAGGAGTTTTCCATCTTCATCTGGATTACATGTGCATCATCAACAAGGTATTTATACCACACCCTTATTACTAGTTTCTTATCTTCTTCTAAAACTAATAAGTGAGTAAAAATTAAGATAAAATTTTTGGCACAATTGGTGGGACCCTAGTATCATATAGGTTCCCTTTCTTTCTTCTTTTATTCTATGCTCATCAAATGAAATCTAAAATTTCTTTTGGCATAAAATAAACCCTTTGCATACATTGATTGATTGCTTATTTTAGTTCATATAGTAACTTAAAGGTAAATAAATTAATCATAGTTTTCACTCTTGTTATCACACACTTATCCAAACCACATAATCAATCAACGCATTAAAAAAACCTGAGATAAGGACTGACTAGGATTTCATTACCTAGTGATAAACCTTACCCTTTCTCATCAATCTTACTTGGAGGTCATTACCAAGGGGAAAGCCAACTTAGCTCTTTGGTTGAGTATAAAATCTAAAATTTAGTATATCTTGGCTAAGAACTTGACACCCTTATCACTATGGTGTGTGAAGTGAGGGGGTAGGACCCAATATCAATCCACATACTAAAGATCAATATAGATTCATCTCTTGAGAACCTAAACACAACCTAAAACCAACCTTAGATTTTCTCTTTAGTACCTGATCTACAATCCAAATTTATTCTTCACACTTTCTAAGGCATAAACCAAAAGTGATCTAAAAAGAATCCTATGTTTAAATACACCTTTAGTGTATGTTTGCATTGCCTTGAATTACTTTTTTTGCTTAATTTTTATTTGAGGTGTGAAATTTCATCATTTATTTCCAATTTTCTCACATGGTCTTTACTAGATAGCAGTTGATAAATCAAACCAACCAAGGAACACCTTCCTCTTCTTCTTCCATGGAGTATACTTCAAATGTGTAGGGTTATCCTCTTCATTCTCATCCTCCTATCATGCCTTAGATAGTTATTTAGGGTGATGAATATTTTTCCACATTCCTTATTAACAACCCTGTAACCCTCCAACACTACCTTAACACCTTATCTCACCACACCCTATTACTTTGGTTCCTCTCATGGATCCACCCTTTTTCATGCCTCTTCCTTTAATGATTGGTGTTACTTCAGACCAACCATTGATCACCCAATCCTCTTATTTTACCAATATCCCATCCACTACCACCACTGAAACCCAGTCTAACATTCCAACCTATAACCAAACCCCATGTTTACCAACCAACACTTCCAATGTAGAAGAAACCATACCTTTTGTTACCTATACCCCACCTACCATGCGGATATCTTCTCCCCCTATTTCTACCATTCCTCTTATCATCACCAACCAACCCATCTCTACCCCTCTTCAAAATTTGGTACTTTCCATACCTCCCTTCTTTACACCCATTAACACTACAGTCACCACCCAACCTCAACCTACCACTTCAACCATACCGCTAATCCAACCCATGTCAATCCCTCAACAAAAACCCATGCCATATTACCAATTGCTACTAATCTATAAGGATACATACCACCTTCTACCTAACCTTATGTGACCACATACCAATATGTGGCACCATCCCAACCTCCAATGATCACATACCAATATGTGGTGTCTTCTCAACCTTCTACCTCATATCCGTACATTGCATCCACACAACCTCAATCAAACTTATTTCCCAAATATGGAGCTCCCCAACCTCAAACATATTTAGTTAAGAGGTTGATGGATAAAATTTACAATCTTGAATCATCTATTTTTGAGGCTCACAACCTTTTATATTATGATCAAATCTATAATGAACCCATTCATCCATCCATTCCAATCTGACATTATCCTCCTCAGTGGGAACTACCTAAGTTTTCTAAGTTCCAAAGCAAGGAGGACCCTCAACAACACTTGAGAGAATTCCACCATTTTTTATATTTGTTTTCATATGATGATGCTCTTCTTCTTTGTACCTTCCCTAAGTCTTTATCTAGACTAGCCTTGGATTGGTATATTGATCTTACCAAGCACTCTATCTTCTCTTTTTATCAATTATCCCAAATATTTTTAGATCAATTTTCAATTAATATATCTAAAAAGGTTTCCATTATGAACATTTACTATATTAGGCAATTTGATGATGAATCAATTACCAATTTCATATCTAGATGGAGAAGCCTCATGAACCAACTTTCTTTCTCATTACCCTAACCTGAACTGATTGAACTCTTTTATTGAGTTGTGCCAAACATATTTCTCCAACTATTTAGGTTCAAACTTTTAAAACCTTTGATGAGGCATTTATCATGGCACATAAACATGAAATTAGAGCCATTGATGAAGGGAAATTGAAACTAAGAAATAATAATTCCATCTTTAAATCTATTGACCATTCTTTAACCAAAAACACTAACCCATCTAACCATCCCAACACCAATAAAAAGGAAACCACAAACATGATTGTTTTAAAATCTACTCCACCTCCAATTATCGACCAACCAAATCAATCCAATTCTTCCAATCCATAAAACCAACAAAATCACAAAAAAAACCAAACCACTCCAAGACAATACACTCCTGTAAGGGAGTCATATGATTTGATTTTGGATAAACTAATTAAACCTAACCTCATACAACTTCCACCTATAAAACCACCCCAACAATTCAATGCTTCTCACCCCACACCTAGCTGGTATAATGAAAATAATCTATGTGCCTTCCATCACATTATTGGACATGATGTTAGTAGGTGAAATACCTTTAAATCTATTGTCTAAAACATGATTGACAAGGGTGAACTAGCATTAGATAATCCCAATGTAACTCCAAATCAATCATTATTTATATATTTTAAACCTTTTCCTAACCATGCACCTCCCACTAATCATGACAATAGCCAACTGGAATCATCTCATGCTCGTGAGGTGCACATGGTCAATTTCATTATTAGTGAACCTACCATTGAGGAAATTATTACCTTAACTACCTCTTATTCCACCCCATTTATTAAAGTGATATAATCTTATTCTATTCCTTTGGACAACCAAACAAAGGAAGAAACCTCCTCTCTTTCAATTAAAGATACCATTGACTTTCTCACCTCTCCTTTGATATAAATTCTAAATGAGCCAACCATTATTTCAACCACTTCCTCCTCCAATTGACTTATGGAAGTGGTTGAATCACTACTCTTTCCTTTGGACATCCAAACAAAGGAAACAACCACCTCTCTTTTTCCATTTGAATAAACTATAACATCTTTACCTACCATAAAACCAACCACTCCTTCTTTAGAAACTAATCCAAAGGAAGAGATCATCTCCTCTCTTATTTCCCTAGAAACACCATCTTCCTCAACCATTGAACCTTCCACCCAAGATAAAGGTCAATAAATTATTCCCTCACCTCAACCTATGGGCTTGATGTTTGAAACCAATGACCAAGGAATCAAAACCATCTATAAATCTTTCTCTAGATTGATTCAAAATCTAGATTTTACCTCTCAAACCAATCTAGATAGAGCCACCTTTTGACACAATCTTGTGATACCTTACCAAAACAAATAAGAACCTTTAATCTCACTTACATCTACCCTCAAACCGATCATTATCTCAACCCTATCTTTATATACTTAACCATCCAAAATTGTAGGATAACCATCCAACCCACCTCAATCTAAATTGCTAAACCACCCTACACTTCTTTGACCAAACCCATAATGAATCTAGGAATACTTCCTACCCTTATATTGGCTCATCCATATTTGAAGTTAGACTTAACCCCAATAATTGCACCAAATAAACCTTTGACTAAATCTATGAAAAGGGTGGAACCACCCAAACCATCTTGAACTAGACCCATACAACCACCTTCTATTTTACCCTACCTACACTTACCTCTACCAAAATAACAAAATCCCCATCATTATTAACTAACCTAGCTACCTTTACCTTCCCACCTATCACCAAAACTTCACCCCCAAACTTTAAATCTTCCACCTCCAAACCAATCATAACCAAGAAATCCCATCCAAAACCACCAACCAAAACCATCCCACCACCTCCAACTTACATAGTAAATCCTACTCTCAAGAAAGCTCCCACTCCTAAAACCAAAAATACAACACCCTCAACACCTTTGGTCAAATATTATTCAACCATTCTACAAAGGTTATTGTAAACCTCTTATTTAACCTTAACACCTATCAAACATTTTGATTTTTCATGTCTTAAACCAACATGGTTCAATTACAATTTTATTTTCTTATACCATAAGACACTAGAACATGATACAAAAAACTATAAAGCTCTCCAAACATTGGTCTATAGCCTTTGGGGTGAGGATCATTTATTATCAGATAAACCTCCTTTGAGCCTCTTACTAACCCAACTACCAATCTAACCCACCAAACACTTACCTACTCCCCCACTCTCACCTAAGAGTGAGGAGGATTCAAAGCAACAATCTAAACCAACACTTCTTTTTATCCACACCATTCATAAGGTTACTTGATCTCAGGCCCAATAAAAGGATAAGGGGAAATCTAAAGTTTCTATTTCATAGACATACCCTTATAACCCTCAACCTTTCAATAGAACCCAAAAACCTTCACTATCACCTAAACCTAAAGTATCTATCTTTGGTACATCCCCTTCCAACCCTTCTGAATTTATTTAGTGTGTAGTGTTGAAATTACTTCACCAAATTCTGGTGAAGATGAGATTATATGAATTAATCAATACCTCACATCCTCACTATCAAACATTTATAGAGATTCTACAATCCATAGAGGTTAAAACTAAAGATCCTCAACCCCTTGCAACCTTTGTTAGATCCCTTCAACTTTCCACCCTAGTCACCTTTAAGGATTCAAAAATACCTTCTATACATCCTAAGGATCTCAATCCTCCCATCTTAATCATGACATACATTAATAAACTCACATCAAAAGGGTGATGATTGATGGAGGAGCTAGTATCAACATTATCTCCTCCCATTGCTATGACCAACTTGACTTGCCAAAGAACATCATGTATAAAATTTTAGTGGTTCTTCACTTTTTTAATGATACTATGGCCACTACTTTTGGAATAGTTATTTTCCATATCCATCTAAGACCTCACACCATTTTAGAACTCTTTTACATTATAGAGGGTGATTTCTAATATAATTTTTTACTTGGATGCCTTTAGATCCATGCTATGAGTTTTTTCCCTTCCACTCTACATCATTTCATCAATTTGAGCATGAAGGTCATGTCATTACCATATCAGCTAAGCCTTGTCCCTTTGCATCTTTAAATACAATGTATCAACCCAATGACGTTCTCCTTACTCATCCATCTACCTCACCATAAACTACCAAAAACATTACCAATATAGGTGATGAAGCATCAATAAGCTTATCCATCCCTTCTTCATAGATACCTATAGAGGACCCCTTGGAACCCACATTTCAACATCTCTCACTTGGGGAATACCATATTTTGGCCTTAGATGCCTTCCCTACTCCTCAAGAGTATGGTAACATTGATCATGATCCTAGCTATGACCCCAACAATAAAACCATCATCCCTTTTAGGCCACCCAATCATCAAACAAATTTCATCTATGGGGGACTCAACCATCCACTTCTTTCTTCCTATACCACCCCTCACATCCAACCATTTACCTCTAGCTTTTCATATCTAAATAGGCCCACCTTTTACAAAACTTATTTTTATACGTATGATTGGAATGGATTTGTCCTTAGAATTTATGAAAAAGGACCTCATGATTTACCCATAATCAAAACCCAAAAACCTTGTGAGTTATTTGGCCTTGGGTTCATAACACTATAATAACCCACCTCACCAAAACCCATCACCACCATCAATGAGGATGTCTCATCCTCACCAACCCCATCACCTTTAAAGTTTAAGGATTTTGATATCATTTCATTTAACTTTTTTTTATCAATATTATTATATTGGGCCCCATGACCTATAAAAAAGATGTCTAAAATAAAACCTTTCCTCTCATCCATCTTAAAATGGCAGAAAATGATTCTCTTACTATCAACACCATCCGACGTTAGGATGATGGTTCCATTCTCACCTAACTTGGTATGGGGGATTCTTCTATCCATATATCCCTTCCTCTTGAGAACCAAACCATGTTCAATAAATCTACCATTGATGTCAACTTTGGTATTTAGGATAACCACTATATCATCAAAATTAGGTAATCTTTGAATTCTATAGAATAACAAGATTACCCTTCTTTCCTTTATGACCAAAGAATAACATTTTCTTGGTCTTATCAGTATATGCTTGGGATGGACCCTTCAATTTCTCTCCATAATATTTTCACCCATCTTGATGATAAACATGCTTGGCAAAAGCTTCACAATATGCACCCTTGCATCACCCTTATTATCAAAGAGGAACTTCAATGCCTCTGATCTATGGACTTCATCTAACCCATTGACTATCCTCAATGGGTTTCTAACATAATTCCTATTACCAAACCTACAGGGGGACTTCACCTTTGTATTGACTTTTGTGACCTTAACCTTGCTTGCCTAAAGGATTACTTTCATTTGCCTAGCATTGACCAAATTTTTGATCTTACAATTAGCCAAGAGATGTTATCTCTCATGTATGGTTTCTTAGGGTATATTTAAATCTTGATTGCTCCCAAAGATCAACACAAAACCTCATTTATCACCCCATGGGGAACCTTTCACTATAGATTTATTCCCTTTGGTCTAAATAACATTGGTATCACCTACCAGTGTTCAATGACCTCATCCATAAAATTATTGAAGACTATATGGACAATCTCCTTGAGAAATCCAAATATCACAAGGACTATCTAGACATTCTCAAAATCATCTTTTAATGCCTTATCCATTTCTATGTTTGACTTAACCCTAGAAATTGTATTTTTGGGGTCCTATATGGGAATATCTTGGGTTTCATATCTTCCTTCAAAGAATTGAAGTAGACCCTACTAAATTTAGAGCAATTTTAGAAATGCCACCTCCAACACACCTTAAATAAATCCATGGCTTACAGGGGAAGCTCTGATCAATCCAACATTTCATCTCTCAATTATTAGATAGATGTCAAAATTTTCACCATATACTTAAGAAATATACCTCTTTTAAGTGTACAAAAACAACAAACCTTTGATTAATTCAAATAATACCTTCTTTCTCCACCTATCTTAACTCCTCCAAAAGAGGATTGATCCTTTTAATTTTACATCTCCACCACTAGCCATTCCCTAGGGGCAATGATTTTTCATGGTGATGAATAAAAAAAAGAGAAATCTATCTCCTACATAATTTGAACACTTATAGAGTATGAAACTGAGTATACCCATCCCAATAAAATATACCTCAACCTCATATTTGTGGCCTCTTAACATTGTCACTACCTTTTTAATCACAAAACATATGTCATCACTAACACTGACCCACTCAAGTACATTCATTATAAACCATACCAAAACCAACATATGGATAAGTGGCTCATGCTCCTAGCTAATTCTGATCTTGAGTTACTTCATCAAAATTTAATTAAATGGAAAGTCATTGTAGACCAATTGGCTAAAGATCTGCTACCTGATAACCAACCTCTTCCTATTGAATTTCCAAATGATTCCATCATAAGTCTTTCTCAAGAGGATCCCACCTACCAAATGACCATGTTTTTCAATGGCTCTAACTACCAATGTGGTGTGGGTGCCAAAGTTATTCTCATTCCCCTCAATGGTAAATCTCTTCCCCTTTCCTTTAAACTTGAATTTTAATGCATCAATAATATGATTGAGTATGAATCCCTAGTCATAAGTCTTTAAACCTCTCTAGTCTTGGGAGTCAAGACAATCAATATCTTTGGTGATTCCTAGCTTGTGGTCAACTATGTTAATGGATCTTACCAATGCAAAAATGATGTCTTATTAAATTATAAACAACTCATATATGTACTCTTAGTATCATTTGATCATTACCTTATCTATTTCATTCCATAATCTACTAATAAATTCATAGATACCATGGCTTCCCTTGCTTACCAAATACCATCTCAACCTTCTAACTCTAAACTCTCTGTTACCATTCATCATTTTATCACCCCATCTTATATCCATTCTGACCTTCCTACCATTTATAATATAGACACATCTCCATCAAACATTTGGTATGAATAAACTTTTGATTACCTTATCCTCGGTATTGTTCTTCCCAACCTCTCTAGGAATGCTTGAAGATACTTTGTTCAAATTACCTCTCTTTATAACATACTAGGGGGAATCATTTACAAATGTGTATTTGATGGCCTCCTTCTCCCTTGCCTTCACAATCATGAAGCTTCCCATGTTATCAAGAAACTCATGATAGGATCTATGGGGGATAGTTTAGTGGTTTAGCTATTGTTAAATGCATCCTTCACCTTGGTTACTATTGGCCTACCCTTAACCAAGACTATTTTGATTATGTAAATAAGTGTGTCAAGTGTTAATAACATGTTAATTTACACCATGCACTAGCCCATGTCCTACAAGTATCCAAAGAATTTTTTCCATTCTCACAATGGGGCTTAGATCTTATTAGGGAAATCAATCCTCATTATTCACAATGTCACCAATCCATCATTATCACCACTAAATATTTGACCAAATGGGTGGAATCCATTCCTCTCATCTTGACTAAAACTTACAAGATAGTCAACTTCATCAATCACCATATCATCTATCACTTTGATGTTCCCCATAAGACCATCACTGATAATGGTAAATATTTCAAGAAAAATCAAGTCTAAGGACTTTGAAATGTATTTGACATCAATTTAAGCTTCTCTTCACCTTACCTTCTATAAGTTAATGGATAGGTAGAAGCCTCTAAAAAAACCCTTAACAAATGTTGACCAAAGTAGTCAGTGCTTTAGGTCAGGATTGGCACTTGTACATCTTTTTTGCTTTATGGTCCTATCACACTAGCATTAAAACCTTATGGGTGATACCCCTTTCTCTTTAGTCTTTAGAGTAGAGGAATTATTGCCTATTGAATTATAGATTCCCTCTTTTCACATATTTTTGTAAGAGATCATTTTTGAGAGTGACTATCATCAAAAATGGCTAGCATGACTTGAGCTACTTGATGAAAATTGTTTAGTAGCATTTAACCATCTTTGTGTCTACCAAGAATGAATCAAGATCACTTATAATAAACACCTAAAATAATGAGAATTTAATATTGGATAATTCATCTTAAAATAAAATCAGCATGTCACCAACATGGAGAAAATCAAAAGAGGTAATTTTTCTTTCAATT
>JARHVA010001722.1:1707500-1860000 GCA_037957365.1 Torreya grandis | reverse complement strand
GTTTATGTGTGATCTTGGTTATTACACTTAGTCACATTTTATGCACATTTTTTCATTTAAAATTCCTAACCACACTTTTGTCTCCAACCTAGTGACTTCCATATACCACTTATCAAACCCTAACCCTATTTTGGTTTCACCTCATTGACTCCTGGTTTGAAGGGGGACACCTCCTCCCATACTCATGGCAATAAGACCTTTGACCAGTAATCCATTATTTTTGTATCTTATTAATTCAAATACACAACAAAAAAGGGTAAATGTAACCACTAAAAACTTGCACATGATAGTTCCAATTATTAAAATGCCTTCGGACCCATATTGGACCTTAAGTCTCGTTGATCACCTAATTACCTAAATCATCAACCTACTAACTAAACCTTTTAACCAACCCCTTTTTAACCCCTTTTTGACCATTTTACCCTTAGAAACTTGACCACTGATGGTCAACTTAACCATCAATGGTTATCCTAACTATCGATGATGAGGTCCTCACCTCTTCACCTTCTTAACACATTACCAGTTATATGTGAGATAATGAGGCACAATTTAATATGTTCACCTTATGTGGTCATAATGAACTTATAAGCATCATGATCAACAATATCACCCTCTAGGGAACCTTCCATCCTCCATCTCTCTTTGCCAATAAAAGGAGGGGAGTAAGAGTTAAAAAGGATCTATGTTCAAGTGATCAAATCTTATTACACACAAGTATTCAATCTCTCCAACATCCAATATTCCTTTATAAATACAACATCAATGAAAGGGACCCAAACCTTTACCAACTTTGCTTTTGAGGTCAAAGTACTATTACTCTAGAAAAATTGCTTTAGCCTTCAACTATGAACCAACTAGTAAGTTACAAGTATATTAGTACTTTAACATTATTATTTCAAATTTCTAACCCCCCAAACCTAATTAGACCTATATATACCTTGTTTCCTCTCTACTAGATCCTTAATAGAACACTTATATAACCATTCACTCATTTTACAACTTTTTTAGTGACCTTCAAAAACAAAGTGAACCATCAACAGTTACCCAACCATCGATGGTCACCTCCAACCATTGACAGTTACCCAACCATTGATAGTGATCTTAACCATTGATGGTTCACCCAACCATAAATGGACACTGTGGCATAAAATATTATAAAGCTATTTTTAGCTTCTTACCCCCAACCAAACCTAACTCTATATGTTCCTGCTTCTTCATAGAGCTTTTTTCTAATTTTTTGAACCTAACTTCACCAACCATATCATGAGTATTGATCCACATTTGATAGAATTAGTAATTTTATTTAACAATCATTCTAATTTTTTCTTGTATTGCATTTCATTTATCTTATGCAAGTACTTTAATTTATCATTTATAACTTGATTGATATTAATAGTGGATTGACAGCCTCCTAACAAGCATATGCTTCTTAGATCTAGCTTATGTTATACAATCTGCTCAACTATCTTTCTAATAACCACCTTTGTTAGTCTATTCTTATTTGTAGGTTATTCATTCCTATCCAAAGAGGATTTCTCCATCTTCATCTAGATTATGTGCACATCACCAACCAAGTATTTTTACCACACCCTTATTACTAGTTTCTTATCTTCTTCTAAAATTAAGAAACGAGAATAAATAATGAGTAATAGGTTAAATCAATCTCATGGTATGACATTTGCATGGTGATTAAGTATTAAGTACTTAGGATCACATTTAAAGGTGGTATGTCTTGTAGGACTTAGGATATGTTTGTTAGCAACATTAGTCACCATGGTCTTGGAATACCATGAAGACATTATGAAGTTTGGGAAAATTTGACATTTTCAGACATAATAATTGATTAAGGTTTTTATAATGATGGAAGGCTTTTCAAAGTACATTCTTGGTACTTGATTTTTTCCTACATGGAGAAGAATGAGGTTTTAAATCTCATTCTTTTGCATGAAAAATTATGATTAATGTATACTTGGTATATCTTAGAGAACTTAACTATAATTATATTTGGAAGGAATGAGTGAATTATCCCACTTGGAACTTATGGTTAGAAGGAAAAAATAGGGTTATTGTACTATGTGGAATGAGGGTTGAAACACAATGAATCTTGGATTAAAATTAACAAAGGAAGAAATTAGAAAGAAGAAGGCTATTTTGGGTGGTCATGTTTTGCAAGAAAATAAACATGTTTCTTATATTTTTTTTGTAAATTCAATGCTAGTTTTAATTTTTAATAAAAAACATGTCAAAAAAGTAAGTGGAAAATTCATATGGAAACTTGTGTTTGATTTTATTAGAGGCCAATGATATCCCAGTTGGGTAAGGCCAAGAAAGTTACATATTTCCCTTAGACATCATATAGATGAACTAAAATAAATGGATTTTTCTTTTGAAAATGTTGTGACATTACATTTACTTACAAATCTTTCAATTTGGCATATTTTGCATTGGTATATTATGCAATTGTGGTTATTTACTTTATTTTTGGTCCTCATTGAACCTAGTTATTAGTGTTTGGATTTTTGGTTACATTTATGTTTGGATTAAAAATTTTAAAAAAAAATTGGGATATCATTTATGTTTTACGTTAAGTATTTGGTCATAGTTTTAGGTTTGTGGCTGAGTTTGGTTCCACTCTCTAACTAAAGGTTGGGGTGGGTAGGCATCCACTTATGGATAGCCTAATTATGATAATTTGGATTCAACCTCTTATAATGATTTTACTATTACTCCAGTTTAGATTAATGTTATGGCTTAGAATTCTTTTAGCTTCATATTATGACTGTGATAAAGGTCATATTTGACCCAAATGGTGGTCATTTTAGTAATTTTATTTACTCTTGAAATAATATGGCATAATATCAAGAATTATTATAGTTATAAGTTGTAATAAAAAACTTGGAGTCATTTTATAGTTTTGTGGATGTATTAAACATTAAGTATGTTGAAAGGAATATAAGTTTATTTCCTTACTATATGTAAGATCTTGTTATTATAGAAAAAATGGTTTGGTTGTTTAATTTTGTGGATTTACTTCTATTGATTATTGTAAGTTTTTAATTAAAATATTTGAACCCCTATAACTCATTATAAGTGGACCAATTTGAAGGGAAAATTAATAGGGGAGAGAATTTTTGGCTCTTGGTGGTTGTTCTTTTAAAACCTATAATGAAAAATTTAAATAATAATCTAATTGATTATAGATTTATACTATTGTATTGGCATAAAATTAGTTATTTGGTAGTAATAACTTGTTTATTGGGGTTCTAGTGAGTACTATCATTTTTTGTTAGTGTTATCACTTATTGAATGTATGACACTGAATTAGGTTTAAAAAGTCAACTGTAGTAGTTTAAATAGAATGTTGGTGCTGCGTAAAGTAATATTTGACCTCTATTGATTATGTCAAAATGTTATGAAATTCCAATCAAATTCTTCTTATAAATATATGTTTGTCATTTAAATGAATGAGAAGGGAATTTAGTTAGTTCTGTGTTCTTTGAAATGCATACTCAGTATTCTTTTATTTTTATATTCATTAGACTTATGTTCACTGAGAACATTAACTTATTGGGTAGGCATAAATAGGTTGTATTTTTTATGAGTAATGTTTTTTACTCATACCTAATACAACTCATCACATAATATATTATGTTATATGTAATAGTTGGAATAATGACTCAACATTAGTTGAGATGGATTATGTTTTTTTATGAGTTCAATGGAATAAATTATTGTGGTTATTTATGTTAAATTATTAAATAATTCATGAACTATTTACTTATATTTTACTTACATAGGTGTGAATCTTCAATATTGGCATTGAAATTTGGTTTCTTTAGGCATATGTATTGATGTAGAACTATTCATAGCCATGGAGGTAATAAAGATGAGTATTGGGTTATTTATGCATCATTATTATAGGCATTGATAGTTTGGTATGTTAATTTTTTTTGTTTATGAGGAATATAATTAGTTCGTTATTATTATATTGAGTTTTCATTTGGAAATAGAATTGATTGTGAAAGGATTTGAAGATATATTGACACAGTATTTTAAAAAAAAAATAGGACTATGATTTTTTTAGGTAACTTAGATTTACCTTGGCATGATAAATTTTATATAGTTGTAAAATTTAAGCCTTTAAACTTGATTAATTTATAATTTAAATTGGCATCTTTTGGTATAAATCAATAGCAAGGGTAATACTATAGGTAGTGTTAATATGAATTATCCTATTTAACTCTAAGTGGTAGATTACTTAAGTGTATGGATCAATTAGTGGATGAATTACCAAATGGGTTTCAATTATGTCATTTAATTAAATATTAAATTATGGTAGATAATAGACTTTAATTAAAAGCTTCTTTAATTATAATAGTTAAGTGAATTTGCATTGCTTTATGACTGAATTAATGGTTCTTACTCCTTTAATTTTTAAAATGTCTCCTTGATTTGTTGTGTACCCATTTAGGGACATGCATGTATAAATAAAATGATAGGTTATAAATTATTTTAATGGTTATAATAGAATATATTAAGGCTATATAAGACAATGTGAGAATATCCCACTATAACTTAGATGGTGGGGACCTATTAAGGTGGCATGGTAGACCTACTCTATTATTTCATGACCAATCAAAGAATTAAAGTAAAGTTAGGGTAACTTTATAAGATTAGGTAGTGAATGCATATAATTCATGACAACACATGCTCACCTATTGATCATGAAATAATCAAAGTGTATCTCAGTTAAATCACTAACACAGTAGTTCAAAATTTATTTATTATTGTTACTTCATTGAAGTATTATCTTTATAACAAATCTGAAATTAAGTGAAAATATGGTTATTCTAAAAGTGTGTGTGTGTGTGTGTGTGTGTGTGTGTGTGTGTGTGTGTGTGTGTGTGTGTGTGTGTGTGTGTGTGTGTGTGTGTGTGTGTGTGTGTGTGTGTGTGTGTGTGTGTGTGTGTGTGTGTGTGTGTGTGTTATTGAGTTAGGTTGTGACATGAGGGATTAATATATACCATGTTTTAACCTTAGTTTTGGAATATCTTGGTATGATTGACACTATGTTTTGATTTTCATGGTTTTTCACTCTATTATAAGTTGTTAAGATATTGTCATCACTTAAAAGGCTATAGTTATTAACAAGGTTACATAAATATAGGATGCTTAACTAGGTTATTATTAGAATGAGTATTTAATATTATCATTTGAGGTTGTCTAAACTTGCAAGTACTCACTAAACCTTATTATTTGATTAGATTATTATTGTAAATTAGTTAGCATAACCTTATAAATCACTTTTTTTGTTATCTTGATATTTTTGGGCTACAATATGTGGTATCAAATCCTCTCTTTAACACAACAAGAAAAATTTTATGGAAGTTATTATCTAAAAATGGATGTTTAATATTCACATGATGGTAAGAACTAGATAAACCTAAAATATCAAAAGTGATATGTTTAACAATCATGATCTAAATAAGCATGCACATGTTGATGTTGATGTTAATAATGATAGTAACATAATGGAGGATCAAGTCAATCCTATTAATCCCATCCTTGAAGAATATAATATTATTTTACATAATATACTTAGTAAATTACATAATATTTAGGAACAAATGGAAAGGTATGGTCAAACCTTAACCCACCTAGTTACAAGAAGGTAAGCAGGAAGAAGAGCCTCATGTGAGAATCCAAGTCATGTGTGTGTGTGTGTGTGTGTGTGTGTGTGTGTGTGTGTGTGTGTGTGTGTGTGTGTGTGTGTGTGTGTGTGTGTGTGTGTGTGTGTGTGTGTGTGTGTGTGTGTGCGCGCGCGTGCGCGTGTGTGTGTATTATTGAGTTAGGTTGTGACATGAGGGATTAATATATACCATGTTTCAACCTTATCTTTGGAATATCTTGGTATAATTGACACTATGTTTTGATTTTCATGGTTTTTCACTCTATTATAAGTTGTTAAGATATTGTCATCACTTAAAAGGCTATATTTATTAACAAGGTTACATAAATATAGGATGCTTAACTAGGTTATTATTGGAATGAGCATTTAATATTATCATTTTAGGTTGTCTAAACTTGCAAGTACTCACTAAACCTTATTATTTGATTAGATTATTATTGTAAATCAGTTAGCATAACCTTATAAATAACCTTTTTTGTTATCTTGATATTTTTGGGCTACAACATGTGGTATCAAAGCCTCTCTTTAACACAACAAGAAATATTTTATGGAAGTTATTATCTAAAAATGGATCTGAAATTAAGTGAAAATATGATTATTCTAAAAGTGTTGTGTGTGTGTGTGTGTGGCTGGGTGTGTGTGTGTGTGGGGGGGGGGGGGTAAATCCTATTAATCCCATCTTTGAGGGGGGGGGTATGGTCATGGGGGGGGGAGGGGGTGGTGTGGGTTGGGTGTGTGTGTGTGTGTGTGTGTGTGTGTGTGTGTGTGTGTGTGTGTGTGTGTGTGTGTGTGTGTGTGTGTGTGTGTGTGTGTGTGTGGGTGTGTGGGTGTGGGTGTGTATGTGTGTGTGTGTGTGTGTGTGTGTGTGTGTGTGTGTGTGTGTGTGTTTTTTTGTGTGTGTGTGTGTGTGTGTGTGTGTGTGTGTGTGTGTGTGTGTGTGTGTGTGTGTGTGTGTGTGTGTGTGTGTGTGTGTGTGTGTGTGTGTGTGTGTGTGTGTGTATTATTGAGTTAGGTTGTGACATGAGGGATTAATATATACCATGTTTTAACCTTAGCTTTGGAATATCTTGGTATAATTGACACTATGTTTTGACTTTCATGGTTTTTCACTCTATTATAAGTTGTTAAGATATTGTCATCACTTAAAAGGCTATATTTATTAACAAGGTTACATAAATATAGGATGCTTAACTAGGTTATTATTGGAATAAGAATTTAATATTATCATTTGAATTTGTCTAAACTTGCAAGTACTCACTAAACCTTATTATTTGATTAGATTATTATTGTAAATTAGTTAGCATAACCTTACAAATCACTTTTTTTATTATCTTGATATTTTTGGGCTACAACATGTGGTATGAAAGCCTCTCTTTAACACAACAAGAAAGATTTTATGGAAGTTATTATCTAAATATGGATGTTTAATATTCACATGATGGTAAGAACTATATAAACCTAAAATATTAGAAGTGATATGGTTAATAATCATGATCTAAATAAGCATGCACATGTTGATGTTGATGTTGATAATGATAGTAACATTATGGAGGATCAATTCAATCCTATTAATCCCATCCTTGAGGAATATTTTATTGCTTTACATAATATACTCGGTATATTACATAATATTTAGGAACAAATAAAAAGGTATGGTCAAAGATTAACCCACCTAGAAAACTTACAAGAAGGTAAGTAGGAAGAAGAGCCTCATGATGAGAATCCAAGTCAACTTGATGCTATGGATACCATCATAAATGAGCTCAAGAAGCTTCCTCCTCCTACATTATATAGTGGAGACACTAAGTTCGTCATTGATTCATGGTTAACTACCTTTTAAAGGTATTTCAATTTACATAATATGCGGTCTAACATAAAATTATGCATTGGAGCTTGTCATTTGGTGGTGGATATTACCTTGTGGTGGAACCATTTATCTCCTATTAAAGGGTATAATTTAATGAATCTTTCATGGGAAATTTTTGAAGATTATTCAAATATGAGAATAAGTTTTTGGATTCCTACGACATGTGAATTACATGCAAGATGAGAAAACAAAGGTTACCAAGTTCAATTTGGGCTTGAATGAAGTTATCATTCGTGATGTAAATATGACCAATCCAATAAATTTAGTTGATGTTCTAGAATTGACACACTATAATAAATAAATTGATAAATCTCATTAGAAACTAAGTGAAAACTATTAGAATAACAAACTACAAAATAAATCTCATTGCATATTATAATATTAACATTATGGAACCCAAAATATTTATGCCAGACGCTGATGTATAAAAGGGATGCACTGGGTGTGCTGGAAGCACACCAAGAATTTAAATTTTCTGGGTGGCAGATAGAAGGTGCCCTTTCAGATGTGGAAAGCATAGGTTTGAAGGCAAGCAAAAAACTGGTTGTGGAGAACAAGACAGGAGGTACAGACCCTGGAGGGATAGTAGGAGGTGTAGGAAAAAATGTTGGGACATAATTTTTGGTTGATGTAAATAATGGAAAACTTTCGAGTAGATCTGATCCTTTTTGTGGGATCAGTGTCTCCCAACTAGATTCTCCTCCTACTATGTTGGGGCAGGAGCCTAAAAAGGAGAAAGATAATGTGCATTTTAATAAGGAAAAATCCTCAGAAGTGCTGAAGGTAGATTATTTAGAACAAAAGAAATGGTCATCTCTGTTTGGCAAGAAACCCAATGGAAAATCTCTTTTCCCACCAGTGATTACTAAATCTTGTTGGGAGAAAGGTGAGTTTTAATTTTTTATTCCATATCCTTTAATAGACTTTTTTGTGTCTTCTATGGAATTTACCCTAGTGGGAAAATTTTTAGGGGCAAGACCAGATCTAGAATCTCTCACAAAAATGGTTAAAAGGAAATGGGTTATTTGAGGAGAGATAGAAGTGGCACCAATGTTGAATGGTTTCTTCTTGTTTAACTTCAACTGTAATGAGGACATGAATATGGTTATGTGTGGAGGACCATGGTCTTTTGGTAAATGTTCTCTTACTATTAAAAAATGGAAGCCTAACATGGATCTTTCAGATTATTTTTTCTTAACCACTCCCATTTGGGTTAGACTTCTTGGCCTCCCTTTAGAGTTTTGGCATGAGGACATTTTTAAAGGTACTGTCAGTTCTTTTGGTGAACTTGTGGCATTGGATAATGTAACGGCTACCAGATCCAAACTTCAAAGTGCTAGACTTTATGTTAAAGTGGCAGATCTGAATCATCTCCCATAATAAGTGGATCTAATTTCTAAGCATGGAAAAAAAACTCAAGGGATTTTTTTTGAAGATTTTCCCAACTCTTGCTATGCTTATAAGAAACAAGGGCATTGGGTCAAAAATTGTCCTTAAAAAAGTAAAAATCATCCTAGTAGTGTTTTGGATGAGAGAAAGATTAAGGTCCAGCAAAAGAAAGTATGGAAACCCAAAGAAGATAATCGACAAGAACAAAAGAATAAAGAAAATTCTAAAGCTCAACATGCTGAGGTGGATACGGAGCTTTATATTGAAGATCCCAAATCCACATACTGAGGCGGATAAAGAGCTTGCTATTGAGAAAGAAAATTCTGAGAAAGAAGGATATGGGATGCAATCAGATACCATAATACCTATACAAAGAATAGATGATTTGATATATTTATCAAAACAAATCATTGTCTATCAAAAGATAGAAGACCGATGGAGAGATGTAGATGAAAAAAATGAGCTAGAAGAAGGAAAATTCTTGGCTGATTGGAAATAAATTAGAAGGAGATTCTCTTTGTTCTCAGTCTAGGGAGATTCAGGCTGAGAATGATCTCCCTTCAAATGAGGTTCATATAAATGATAATGGAGAAAACTTAAAGCATATTCTAAACCAAAGAAAAAGGGCTGAAAAAAGACCATTACTAAGGGGGTAGAAACTACAAGTAGCAAAAAAGACCAGCAAACGAAGGTGAAACATCTTGCTTCTACTCTAGATAAATTTGGAAAAGGAGATGAACAGTATTTTAAGGTGAAACCTGATGTTGGCTCTCCAGACAGACCTGGAAGAAGATCCACTAAGAAAAATAGAGAGCTAGAAAGTATGTAGAATATTGTTGATGGTAGGTAGGAAACTATTCTAGATTTTACATAAAAAATAGATATTAATTCTTTATTTGGATTATTAGGGGGCTGAATATGAAATGGATATTGATGTTGTCCTTGTATTACCTGATGTTGTTGTTACTTTTTAGTAGGTTTTAGGATCGCTTATCCTAGTGCTTGTAATTGCTCTTTCTTTTTAATTCTGTTAAAGGGTTTTGGGGTCCCTTCAAAACCTATTTTTACCTTAATCTAAAACAAACTATAGAGTAATTATAAGTTAAAAATTCAACCTATGAGAAAAACCTTTAATAAAATGATTAGAAGATTTTTTTGGAAAAAACCAAAACTCTATAGTAAAATTTTAAAATAATAATAAGGGTTGTAAACCTCACTTCTTTACTAGGAAACATGCAAAAAATAGTAATAAAAAACATGAAGACTTTTGTGGACCAACTATAAGAGCTAATACAATCCATAAACCACCTAGAACTAATGTGCTTTTTGGTAATGTAGTGATAATCATTATAGTAATCATTTTCCTAAGTTAAAGGGAAATCACAAGGTTTATGCAGCTATAGACAACATAAATGTAGAATTTCAATCAACTCCAATTGAAACTAAAGGTATAGTTTTAGGATTTTCCATCATAATTTTTATTAATTAAGGCGAAACATATAGTTTTATTTCTCCTAAACATTCTTTAAAATGTAAAACTAAAACTTATCATCTTAGATAAAGGTGATAGGTAGAATTTGGCACTAAGAAAAGAGTGGTTGTTTCAAAATGTATTAAACAAGATAAGTTAGATTTATGAGATTTTAAAACTCACGTCAACCTATTTATTAACCTTTAAGGATCTTATGACCTTATCTTAGTCATGTATTGGTTGGAAAATCATCAAGCCAATATTTATCACTATAATAATAAGATCTAATGTCTATAAAAAAAGTGGTAAACAATTAGTGATCAAAGGAATCATTAAACCCTCAACCCAAAGGATAATTTTAGATTTAAAATTCAAAATGAGATATAAAAAAATGATGTCAAGTATATGATATCAAATTGAGTGAATTATTTGAAAAAACAAGATCTATTCTTCAAAACTACCCCATTTTGGAAGAATTTGAGAATGTATTTATCGAAGAGCTATCAGAATTGACTCTCAAAAGAGAATTCAATTTTTGACTAATATAATTCCTATAGTTATACCCACATCTAAAGCACCTTATCAAATGAATATATAAAATTTGAGAGAACTCAAGGTTTAACTACAAGATCTTTTGGATAAATGGATGATACGACCTAGTGTGTCACCCTAGGGATCTTTGGTAATTTTTGTTAAAATTAAGGATGGAAATAAAACATTATGAATTAACTAAAAAATGAATAACAAGGTAAATATCAATAAAAATTACCCCATTCCAAAGATATATGATCTCTTTGATCAAATGAGGGAACATATATGTTTTAAAAATATATATCTTCGATTAGGGTATCACCAAATCTGTATCAAATATGAATAAATTCATAAAACTACTTTAAAAATAAGGTATGGACACTATGATTATGTGGTTATGCCTTTTGGCCTCACCAATGCACTAGTTACTTTCATAAATTTGATTAATAGTGTTTTGAATATTTCCTTGATCAAATTATTATAGTATATTTGGATGGCATTATAATTTACTCAAGGAATTAGAAATAACATGAAAAACACTTAATAATGGTAATGAAAAGGTTGAGACAACATAAATTATTTGGCAATCTATCCAAGTGTTATTTTTATCAAAAATAAAATCACTATTTATGATATGTAATATCCAGTAATGGTCTTGCAATAAACCCTACAAATATTATATCCATTAATGAATGGCCAACTCCTAATAATGTACATGAAGTATGAATATTGATGGGTGTATTCATTTATTACTAAAGGTGTGTGAAATATTTTTCAATAATTAAAAATCATATAAATTTATTTTAAAATAAAGGAAAGAAGTTTGATAGGTTTCCAAAGTGTGAAGTAAATTTCCAAGAAATAATTTTTTTGTTAACCTCATATCCTATTTTGGTTATACCATACCCAAATAAAAACATTTAAGTATGGGATGACACTTTTAAATTTGGTGTTGGTGTTTTTGTAACTCAATATAGTATGGTGGTTGCCTATGAGTCTTAAAAACTCAAAACTCATGAACAAAACTATCCAACACATGATTTACAGATAGTTTTTTTTAATTCATGTACTTAAATGGTGAAAACATTTCCTTTTGTGAAAGAATTTCAAAATAAAATTTAATCAAAAAATTCTTGTGTGCTAATTTTCTCAAGATGAGTTGAATGCAAGACAAAGAAGATGGTTAAAATTCATTAGTAATGTTGAAATTGATACTGATTATGTGAAAGAAAAGGAAAACAATGTAATCAATGCTCTAAGTAGGAGGACCTACACTACTATTATCTCTATTTTAAAATAAAAATTTAGAAATTTTTTGTTGTTTTATAGAAATCAAACCTTGAATTCTCAAAAATCTATGCTGAATTAGGATAAAAAAGTATAATTATGATTTTTTTTGGATTTAGATGGTTTGTTAAGATATAAAGGTAGACTTTATGTTCCTAACTCATGATAAATAATGGAAAAAATTATGAATGAAGTGTATGTGGAATCACACTTCACCCACCTAGGTGTCACGAAAATGATAAAGAGATAAAATAATCTATATTTTTACCAGGCATGAAGAAGGATATGGTTGCATTTATGGCCAAGTGTTTGGAATACCAGTGAGTTAAGGTTGGGCATTACCATCCTAGATAATTATTTTATCCACATTTAATTACGTAAAGGAAATAGGTTGTGACACTAATGGATTTCATCTTAATATTTTTGAAATCTTGAAATAGGCATGATTTAGAATTATTTGTGAATAATAAATTCACCAAGGTTGCTCATATCATTATAGGTAACTTTATAGATGATGTTGTCATTATTAAAAATATATTTTAAAAATAAGTGGTTCACCTTCATGATGTAGCAGAAGTGATTATCTCATAGAGAGATAAGTTGTTAACTTCCAAATTTTGGTAGACCTTGATGGTATAATTTTTTACCAAACTAAATTTTAGTTTAGTGTGTCACTGAGAAACAGATGGCCAAACTAAATAGTTAAACATGATTTTTGAATACATGCTAAAAATGTATATCATGGATCAACAATACAAGTTGGAATATTACCTCCACTTATTTGAGTTTAACTAAAAAATAATTATCATTTATTCATAAATATGACACCTTATGGATCTTTGTAAGGGAAAAAGTGTAAAACTCCCCTAGGTTGTGATAGTTTGAAAAACCAAGTATTTTTAGGCCCAAAAACATTACAAGAGTTTATGAAAAAATGGTTATCATTCACTAAAGGTTAAAGGCTACCTCTAATCAACAAAAGAGATATGCTAATCTAAAAATATCACATAGATAATTTGAAGTATCTAATAAAGTATTTTTGAGGGTAAAACCCCACAAGACCTCAATCAAATTTGGTAAAGCTTCTAAACTTGCAACTCACTTTTTTGGTCCTTTTGACACAATGAAAAAGATCATCTTGATGGCTTATTGTATAACTCTTATTCTTTATCTATCTATAATACATGATGTTTTTAATTTAGCTTTGTTAATAAAATATATTCTAGATTTATATCATGTTCTATATTAGAATAATTCTTAGGTGGTAGAGAAGGAAATGATATAGATAGATCCCATCAAGATTTTGGCTCAGTATAACATTAACTTGTGTAACATAAAATTTCAACAAGTTTTGATCTAATGGGATCAAATGGGTGAGAAAATTGTTTCTTGGGAAGATGAAACTCTTTTCCAACAACACTATCCTCACTTTTTTAGGATCTAAGGACAATGTGATTCTTTAGGTAGGGTGGATGTGATGACCACATATACCTACTACTACTACTACTACTACTACTACTACTACTACTACTACTACTACTACTACTACTACTACTACTACTACTACTACTACTACTACTATTGCTGCTGCTGCTGCTGCTGCTACTACTACTACTAATTATTATTATTATTATTATTATTATTATTATTATTAGCATTGTTCTAATGTATTAGAGAACTTGAACAATTATTATATATTTTCATTATTATAATGGTGATTCATACTATTTATTTTTATTAAATTAAATAAATATTTTTTTAATTATAATTACTAGATAAATACTATTGATGTCATTTTGTATGACTTTAGGTGTTACTATAGTATGAGCTAGGTCAGAAAGAGGAACCTAACATTTAGTGGTGAACATAATACATATAATTTTATGTTATAGTATAACATGATTGAGATCATAAAAACCTAAACCCTTTGTATTTTGTTTATTTTCATATTTCATACTTGTTTGGTACTGTATAATTGTGTGTTGAGTAGTCTCTTGATGTGTCAATTGATTATACTTGATTTTTATTTATTTAGCTCAGTCTTGCTTTACATACTTTATGTATTAATAAATCAATATGATTTATTCTTTTAATAAGTGGATTGCCACCATGTGATTGGTTACAAGTTAGAACTATAATGAAAGAAGTCTTGCATAAGGTTTTTAAAATTCATTTAGACCTAAAATTGGTTACATTAAACCACACCCATTTATATTCAATGTCCTTATTTATTATAATAGGATGTGGTGTTTGAATCCATCTAGTGGTATGCTATTTTCATTGTGATTAATTCTTAAGGACTTAAGATCACGTTTACTGGTGGTATGTCTTATGGGATGCAAGCTATGTTAGTTTGCAACATTAGTCACCATGGGCTTGGAATACCATGATGACATTATGAATTTTGGGAAATGTTAACATTTTTGGACCTAATCATTGATTAGGGTTTTTATAATGATGGAATTTTTTTCAAAGTACATGCTTGGAACTTGATTTTTTCTTACATGAGAAGAATAAGGGTTTTGATCTCATTATTTTGCATGCAAAACTATGTTCAATGGTAGCATGGGATTTCTTTGAGCACTTAAATATAATTTAATTTGGGAGGAATAGATATTCTCTCACTTATAACTATGGTTTAAAAGGAAGAAATAAGGTTATTAGATTATATGGAAGGAGAGTTTAAACATGGTGAAGCTTGGAGTGGAATAAAAATGGGAAGAAAATAATAAAGAGGAAGATTATTTTGGGTAGTAGTTATTTTTGCAAGAAAATAATTTTCTTGGATTTTTGTGAAAATTTTAATGTAAGTTTTACTTTGAATAAAAATCATGTCAAAAATGTATGCAAAAACTTCATATGGAAACCTCTGTTTGGTTTTATTCGAGGTTGATGACATCCAAGTTGGGGAAGGTTAACACAAAATTCCATCTCACCTTTGGATGGAATATAAATGAACTAAAATAAATGTGTTTTATTATTGAAAATATATTTTTATTATATATGGGTAAAAATGCTTCTAAAACTAGAGCTATAAATCAGAAATGAGGTCCCCCAACACAAGAGAAGAATAAGATAAGAGTCTACTACATGAATTGAACTTAGAGTGAAAAAACAACTACCAAACAATAATAAATTCAAGTACAAAAAGAAGATAAAATGTTTTTTAAAGGATCCCTAAATCTACACATAAAGAAAAACTCCTAACTAACTTAATAATAAGTAGAATAGATAGACCATGATTCAGGTTAGCAGAGTAGTTTAGACTATTAGTAACCCTAAACTTATAGAAAGGTTCCACAAAATTTCTCTAATTTAATAGTAATTAATTATTTCAAATGAGAGAAATAATAATATTGATTGATTAGGGTTCTTCCCCAATGGTTTTTTAATATTAAATCTGCCTTCATTCAGGGTTCTCTACATGCCGTTTACAACCTTTTTTAAGGTTTATTTCATTTGGTTGGTTTGTCCTAGAGGTCTACCTTGGTGCTTAGTCTCTTCAACCACGTCAATTTTCTTCCATCTCTTGTTAACCTATAATTAAAATTTGAAGTTGAAGGTGTGTTCTTGACTTATAGTATGGGGGATTTCCTTAGTTATTCACCATCTATTTCTTCAAAAAAATTGTTCTTTCTTTGAGGTGAATCATTCACCAATGGTGGTTTTGTTGGGGAGAGTGGTTCCCTTTCTAGATTTTTTTCTTATTCAAAAGGGCCTAGGGGTATTTTTTGGTGTAACAGGGGAGGCAACCATGGAGTTTGAGTTTTTAATTTTTTTAAGATCCTCTATTTCTTCAAAAAAATTGACATCTTATTTAGTGATGACTTTAACTATTACATCCCAATTTCTCACTAAGCAAATTTAATTGAATATCTATGGATTTTTATGGTTGGTAATTTTATTTGATTATTATTAACTAAGTTGTAATTCATATGCTATTATGGGATAGTCTATTGTTGATTTAATTACATGGTTGCATTTCTATGAGATTAGTTGTATGGTATATTCTTATATAATGATCATGTTGATTTATTATTATATTAGTATTTTAAAATATATGTCATGATGTTACAAACTAATTAAATTATTTTCATGAGTTTGATGCATTAGAGATTCATCTCTCAAAGCCTGATGGATAAAAAGAATCATTAGAGAAGATGACATAGATGGAGGTATTGGGAGACAACAAAGGAATAGCTAGAACCAATGCACACACCACATTAATGGCGCTCATTATATTCATAGTTTGAATTTTTAGTATTAGTATATTTTTGATGTTTTCTACATTTAGATAATTGTTTATGAATGTTAGTTATGTGTTAGCTCAATTTAATGTTTATGCAAAATTAATCTTGTGTGATTACATTGTTGTTATTATAAGTAAATTTGGATGAATAATGTTACTATGTGTTTATGATATTCATGATTATTAATGTTTTTTAAGAATGTAAATTTGCATGCATAGCATCTATTACTACCATATGTAGACTAACCATCATGACTTTGTAATGTTTTATAACATTAGATTATTATCATTATGATATTAAATAATGTCATTATATGGATTAAAATCCTTAATATATATATATATATCAAAATACATAGATAATTTATACAACATAGTAATAACACAATAGTTATGTTGTTATAATTAGGATTGGTATAATAGTGTGTGATTTAGCAATTTTTATAAAGGAATATAATTGACTTTATACTAGTCATATTATAATTAAGTCATGATGACATTTGAAGTGCTAGTTATAATTATCAAATGTAATGCTTTTTATAATTAAGAAATAAAATGGATAAAGCATCATACTAAGTATACATACATAGGAAATAAAAATTAATAAAGCAATAATTAATAAAATTATATATAGTAAAAAGAAAAAATATAAAAAGGAAATGACAAGCTTTAAAGGAAAGAGAGATATTTAAAAAAAAAGGAAAAAGTCATGCAATGGATTAAAGAAAGGAAGAGAGGGGATATTTATAAGAATAAGAGGAGAAAAGGATAAGAGGAGGAGAGAAAAGTAGAGAAGAAAAGGGAAACATGTGGAAGAAAAGTGAGATCATACCAACTGATGTTTGTCTTGATTGTGTCATTTAAATTTGGGCATTGTTGCGAGGTTGGTGAATTTGTTAATATTTTTTGTGGATTTTGAAAACATTATATGTATTCTTGATGTGATACTATATGTGTTATGTGTGTGTTTTGATAACTTTGATGCCATAGTAAATTGAAGGAAAAACAAATAAATTGATATATTTAAATTTTGTATCTATTTAAGTATCTAAGATACATATAAATATGAGTGAACTATGTGTATTGATAACCAAAAACTAGATCTTGGAAATAAACTCGATGAAATATATATATATATATATATATATATATATATATATATATATATATAGTCTACCATGACTAATTAGGAAATAATATTCTATGTTGAACACTTTTCATAGGTAAAGGAAGTAATTTTACTGAGTAGGAAGAACTCTAAATTATGAATGTTTATGGTTTAAAACCATAACATATAGTTAACTATGTATGAAGTATAGCAAACTATGTGTGAAGTATAGTGAACTATATGATTTTCTCAATCAAAATCATAGGGATTGTATATATATCTTATAAAAACAATGATGCATATATATAATGTTATATATAAAAACATATAAAAATATTGATGTATATATTATGTCCTCTTGTCATCTAAAAATAGTGATTCAGATATATGTATGAACTAATGATTAATTATTATTCAATCCATGAAAATATATGATTGTGTAAATATAGAAAACTATGTGTCATATTAATTAAGAAAGTAAACTATGTAAATATAGTGATCTATGTAGTATGTTATTCTAAATATCAAACTATGTATACATTTTTTATTTCAAAATAGTGAAAGTATGAATTATGGTCTATAGAGTAGTTTTATAGGGGCATCCTGCATATTAAATTGTGTGTAGGTTTATCCTTTAAAAAAAAGTGAATTATGTGAACTATGTGAAATTATATTTTTAACCAAATAAATATGTAGAGGTTTGAGTTTAATTGATATTAAAACATGATAATTCATAAAGCAGTATAAGGGACTATGTGTATTTGATAAGCCTATCTCAATTGTAATATTTTTTATATTGTATAAAATTTCTGCACAAAGGAAGGTGATGGTTATAATTACATATACATACAATGAAGCATAGTATCAAATTAGGGAAATAGAATAAATTTATTTTATCATACATGTATGTACAATTTTTATGGATTGTATGTCACTTATGTGAAAATATTATTAATTTTAAGTTCTATTAGTAGTCCTGTAGTGTATTATGGAGTTGTAAACCATTCAATGGAAATACATGATGACATTAAATAAAAATATAATGGGATATTAATTATGCATTACTTAGAGAATAATACTTGTATTTAATTATTGGGTTGAGTAATTGGTTTTACACTTATGACATATAGTGAACTAAGTATATGAATATTAAATACTTACATAAACTATGTGAGTGTTGTATGTTATAACTAGATGGAAATTTTATTTAACAAGAGTGGGATATGGACATAAATAGTCTATTAAATATAATACTCTGTTCATTAATATTTTAGGAATATTAATATCTTATAATATATCATAAATGTATTTTATGAATAATAATATTATAATGATTATTAAAATCATATGAAGTCTTTGATTAGAATTATAGATGACTGGTGACATTTATATACAACATTTATATATTGTTGTGTACTTATATGGAATACATAGTAAGAATGTGGTTAATATGTATAATTTCATATATAAAAGAAATATATCTATCTAAAGACTTAGGTAATCCTATAATAATATAACATATTGGTTCATGTGCTTATGTCTATAGTTTTATTGATTGTTAAAAATAAGTCATAGGATCTTTAGAGTTGGGAAACTATAACTATATGAATATAGTCTCCTGAAAATATAATGATTTGTTTAAATTAAAGATTATAGTGTCATGATAGTTATAAATTTCTTTATTATAACTGATTGGTTGAAATTGAGTAGTGTGTATATAAAAATGATGGATTGTGATATTAGTGCTTGCCATATAATGTATTATATTTATATCTACTTATGAAAAATAAAAATATGTAATATAAATATAGATTATACCTAGTTATTATGAACTTTACTTGTTATGATTATTATTTATGTGACAAATAATATAATGGAGATTCATTCATAAGTTTGACAGACTAAATGTACACATTTTGATTATTCATGTGTTTAGCATGTTTTATACCTTATAGTAGGATGTAATATGTATGAATATATTGGTTATATTAATGTTAACCAAATATCATATTGATGGCACTAAGTAAGTAGTGAGATGGAGTTCACTAGCTTAATAGCATCATCAATTCTAGATGAAGGTAATCTGATAAAGTGGTGTCTATGAATTTTACTAATCTTAGTGATCAATAACTATTGATAACTTTGGCTAATGTAATTTTAATTATGCATTGTCATTTAATATTTATTATTTACATGTTTATATGATATCATGTTAAAACATATTTTATTTAGGGTAGACATCATATATTAGAAATCTTAAAACACACAGGTACTAGCTTGTCTCTCTAGATTCCCACACCATCACTATCTAATCATCTATGAAGGGAGGACCATTACCTAATGGGAAATTGTGTGTGGGATTTATGGTTCATGGTTGATGTGAAAAATTTCTTAGATGATGCTCTCCCTGCCCATACTAGTACTTATTTGGAGACTACACTTGAGATTACCATAGATACTGGAGTTTAAGAACTCTTGCTCTATGGATATTTGTATATTGTATATTGTATTTTATTTATTGTTATTGAGTCATTATTTATAATGAAATTTAATTATTTTCTCATTTTACATTGATAATAATAGATGCATGTTTATACTAGCCATGGTTGGAAATATGTAATTAATTTCTATATTCAATTATGTTTTGTTTCATTTGATGATAGTGATCAGTGACAAATAGATGTTACATGCTTATTTTACAGTTAACATAAAGTGCTTTAACTAGATCACTAATTAGTTTTTTATGGTAAAATCTAATGAAATAATATGTTTATTAAATTTATAAAAAAAAATCATGTTATTCTAAGTCAATCCCAGTGGGGATGTTACATTATCCTTGACTATTTTTTGACCATCTCAACTATGGATTTATATTTATCATTAGTTTTCTCTATTTTGTTTTGAGGGAATGTTGTTACCTTGTGACCATACTTGTTACAAGTAGAGTATATTTTTGTTTCTTTTTCATACACTATTTATTGGGATCAAGTGTCATACCTTGATTGTAAATTAGTAGTTCTTGGGAGGAGATTTGTTAAGGAGATGTAAATATAGAATCTGGTAGTTAAAATTATTTGTCTTGACCTAGTGATAGGATCCAAATCAATCAAATTTACTATGGATTTTTCCACACCAAGAATGATTTATTCCTCCAAATATTCCATATTAAGTCCAAGTTAACCCACATTGGAGTTTCAAATAGAATGTCTCCATTCAATTTTATACCTGATTTCTACTTCCTTATGCTGAGATTTGAATCCTAAGGAACCATGAACCATTAGTTATAAATTTGGTACAATATTATATAATGGATAAGGTGATGAGGAAAAATTAATTTGACATGGATATAATATCCACATACCCTTTTGGATTCCACTTTTAGTTGGCACATTCCCTAAATAGGTCAATATTTGGCTTGTTTCCTTAAAATTCACATACTAGAGATAAATTCGGCTTGATGTTAACTCTATTAAGTAGGGATTTAGGTATTTTAAGGAATACCTTGTTAAAAATGTGTTGAGGATAACATATTCCCATTTTTGAAAATAAGGACCTTTGTTTTAAATCTTGTAAATTTGTACTAAAGATTGGATTTTCCACTTGATCATATTGTCATTAGCATGTTAGCACATTGTATTTATTTTTAGATAAACCACACTAATGGTTTGTTTGACATGTTTATATATGATTCTAGTTTAATTATGTCTAATGTTGTTAATGGTTATTATTTATGTTTTCATATTACAAGTTTAATGGAGTCCTTTTGGATGGATAATGTCCAAGGTTCTGTGCCTTGATGCTAATTTGATACTTTATTTTGACTAACCCTTAGTACCTTATTGTCTAATTGAATTTATGTTTAAATTATGAAAAAACCCTAGTCTAATCTATTTAACCTAGGTCCTTTTGAAACATATTCAAAATTACATGGCTTCATTTTATTCAAATTTGGGTGGGAACACTTTATATTGTTTTAGACTTAGTTTATATTTTATACTAATGTTTAATCATGTTTTCAACATGACCAAAACCTTATGATAATTTTTTTATGATAATATCTCTATATTTCCCAAAACCCCTTAAGTTTATTTTATCATTCACCTAGACTAACTAAGGGGAGACTTTGTTATGTTTTAAAGACTTAACTTGAAAATTTGTATCCTAATGTTTTAATTGTCTTTATTAATAAAATTAAAACCTTAGTATAAGACTTTATCCTATTTTATATATGTCCCTTAAGCCTTACTTATTTTATTTTATTCTATCCATATGAATGGAGCAAACTTGAGAATGATAAGTGTCACACTCATGGGGAAATGCACTAAGTCAATAATTCAATCAATAATTTTGACAAAGAAAATTTGGTTGGTCATATAGGATAAAATGATGGAAGGTAAGGTTAAAAGGTCAAAAATTATGCGATCAAGTGTAGAGATGACAAGTGTCAAAACTATGACTTATAGTTAAATCTTGAGCACTATCCTAAAGATAGATGGTACATGGATGAGTGTACACATTTTGATCAATAGTGAGCATTAAATAAAAAATTCAAAGAATACCTAGAAAGAGAGAGAAGGTGACAAGTTTCACCATAATAGAGACTATGTCAAAAAATCAATGGTATGCAGAGCAAAGGATAAAACATAGAGGATCGAGATCAATGGTGTATATTAATCTATGCAAACAAGATCCAATAGTGTGATATGAAAGATAACTTTTAAAATAACCCAAGATAAATGTGGAGCTACCATGTGGTGTAAATGCATTAGATTATGAGGAAAATGACAATTACAAGCATAGAGAAGTCCCACATAAGTGATAAATGGAAAAATCTTAGGTGCCAAGTACAAAATTAAACCAATAGCATTCAACCTCCTAGATAAAAATCAATAGTGTGAGACAAGGGGGAGTTTTCAATGGGCCCAAACCTAATGAGGTGTGGACATGTGTCTTAAGGGATAATGGTCACCTTTCAATAATAAATAAACACAGTGGTATGGTTGTGCCACATCAACATACACATTAGGTTAAAAGATCTTATGGACCAAAAAATGCAAAGGTGTAAATATGAGATCAAAATGTAATCTAAGTCACAAAGTTCACATTTCAAACTCCACTACCATTATTAAATCTCTAAAAAACCATCTTGAACTTTAAAAATGTATTAGCACATATGGAAGACCTAATTTGACATTATTTTCATTGTAATCAAGTCAAAGAGAATTGAGTTATTGCTTGTGTAAAGATAATCTAACCCAAAACTTATTTGTAGTCCACCTAAGATAAATTTGATAAAATCATAGCAATGGTAGCCTAAAAGGATGTTTTGAAGGAAGACATCGAGATTTATTTGACCATAGATGTTGAGGGATGAGTGTTTAGGGACATGGAATTCATTATCAATGCTCTAAACACCAAAGATAATAACTAGTAAGATTTATTTTGAACCATTTAAAATCAACCATATATTACCGAGAAGAGGAGAAAAATCTCTTTACTAAGAGAATGTGTGATGATATAGTTTCAATCTAGATGATGGACCTTCATTATACAATAGTCAAACCCAAGGTACTTTATTGTATCGACATTTTTGATCTTATTTTTAAAGTGGGTAAAATTGATAAAGGCATGTTAATCAATGAGCAAAATCATAGAAAATTTATAAATATTTGTGTTGTGGTATTTGAATCCTATTACAAACTACCCCCACCCAAAATTGACCTAACTTCAATCAATACCTAGGTTAGAAAACATTATTTGAAGGACACCCTAGCCATGTGGTTATACTATGAGAACCATGTCTTTTAAAACTATAGTAAGAACATCCCCATTATCTATTTTAGACTAAGGGATAGAATGATTATGACAATGTTAAACAAATTATGTGGAAATCTAACCATAACCTACATAGACCCAGTATGGCTACCAGTTTTTTACTTGATTATCAATAAATTAATTGCTCTTATTCTAAGTGAGATCATTAGCATTTCTTTCAGTAGGAAGATTTATGAAATTAGGTAGAAGAAGAAATATTATTTTTTCATGATTTTATATCTCTTATATGCTCTTTGTGAAACAACCAATATCCTAAACCAAATGGAATGGTCACCTATTAGAACCCAAACTATTTCATAATATTACTCTAAATTCATATATGACTATGTCTACCTAGCCCTAAGTGAGGCTATAATTGAGATCTTAGTGATGAGAGTTAGCCATCTTATCAAGAAATCAATTGAAGCTATGGGATATATTTGGTTGTATATAGATTTTACAATCATTAGAATTGAAGGAACTCAAAATTCTCCCCTCAAGATACCTATTTATGTCCCTAAAAATCTAGTTGAGAAATAATTTTCATATCATCTATTCCATGGCATAGATTATATCAACAAGACCAAAAGAAAGGGACTATTCCACAACCTCCCAATAAAAATTGGAAACACCATCTTCAAGCAATGGGAGAACATTGAGGAAAATCCAAGCACAGGACATCTTTTAATCTAAAAATAGATAAAATAAAATAGTGGGATCCTATGGAAGGGTCAAGAAACATTTTAAATCCAAAAAGATGGTGAATGTTCCCTATGATCATCAACTCAAATGCTTTTGACCTTGTTTACACCAAATCATCTTCATAGTATGAGGTCACTAGAAGGTTGAATGAACACAACTTTAGATATAAATCTAGGATAAAAAGGAATTAAAAATTGGATGACAAATTTTATTTGGGGCCTATAAAATATCATTTGTTAAGTAGTGCACCTGCTAGACATCCATTGGCTTAACCACAAGTAGAGTCTAGACCTGAAGTCCAGATTGAGTATAGGCCTAAGGAAAAAATCCCATAGGATATTGCTTCCTCTTTAGCTCAAGAAGAGGAATAAGGATCACCTTTATAATATATCCACATGGTATCCAACGACCCTAATGAGTTTTTAGAGGATGGATTGAAACTACTATCCAGTGCTTATGAGTCAGATGATGAAGTTTAGCTTGAAGAAACCAAGGAAGAAAAAGGGAAGGAAGTATTATAAGTATTTCTTATTGACATCCCCAAGAGAAAGGTTGAGTTGGCTATTGTTCTCAAAGCTAAGAGACCCAAAATGACTTTCACACCTCATTTTAGTGAAGAAAATCTATTTAGTGAACAAAACATCATTTATGGTCCATCTATTCAATAATGGTTCATATATGGACCTAGATTATAGAGAGTGCCTAGTATGCATCATCCTTGGGACATGGTAAAGTCCATAGACATCCCCTTAGATCAATAAATGAATCCATGAATTATGGATTTATTAAAGGAAGAGGAGAGAATATTGTCTACTCTAGGTCAATCAAGTGAAGAACAAGTAGAGATCCTTCCTCCTCAAGTAACTCAATCTTTAGTTTGAGTCAAATTTGACCAAAAGACTACTAGCTTGATGAGGGTGATAGAGAGAAAAATCATGATAGGTGGTGAATAAATAACACACCAAAAAGTAGAACCTTTGGTTGGTTTGATTCAAGTACAAAGATAAAAACCTAGAGAAGATCCAATTTTTGAAGAGGATGTTTTAAAGTTGGCCAAAGCACAAATAAAACAACTAAAGGCTACCATAAAGGGTTTAAAATAACAAAGGAAGAACTTGTAAGAGTATTATATCCAATATATATTATAATAAATGATCAATATGTTTAAATTTTCTTAGTATGATATGTTCAATTCTTTAAAATCAATAAGGTCTAGATAGGGTTTGGTAAACTAGCAAAGTATTATGGCCATGAATCTAGTTCACCAATGGTAGAGTTTAAGCAACAAGCTAAAGGATTTGATCAATATTTTAATAGAGTATCAAATCATTGGTTTCAAATTATTCATCTTGAATCATTTGAATATGGCTATG
This sequence comes from Torreya grandis, assembly GCA_037957365.1. Lineage (NCBI taxonomy): Eukaryota > Viridiplantae > Streptophyta > Pinopsida > Cupressales > Taxaceae > Torreya > Torreya grandis. The sequence goes on along the minus strand of JARHVA010001722.1, from coordinate 1,834,520 downwards.
GTAGTAATGGTATATAAGATCAAAAGCTTGAGCAAATGTTCCAAGAGCCTAAAAGATATTTTTGAGGATGGAAAGTAGTTGTAAAGAAGGATGGAGCATATATTGGGGAGCATAATCAAGGATTCCACTAAACTCAATATAATTGGTCTAATAACTAATGATTATTTCAATCATACAGCCACCCAAGTCATCCATGAAGTGAAAAATTAGATCTAATGAAAGATAGGAGCTGAGAACATAAATATCTTGGACATGATCTTTATTGTAGAAGAGAAGATTATAGACGCTAAGAGCATCGAGGAAGCTCTATAAAGGGATAATAAATATCATAGAACCATGGTAGATCAAGAAGATGAATTCTTAATGGATCCCATTGTCAACTTAAAGCTAATTTATGATTAGCATGACAAAGCAATAAAAATCCTACAATAGAAACAAGGGATTACAATAGAAAAAGGATCTAAAAGTTAAATTTGTTGATTAAAGCATATTATTTTGTAACTAAACATGTATATCTTGAAAAGGGAATATTATTTTGTAAAATTATGTGAAGCTTTGTAAAGCACATTATTTATATGTTAGTCCATTTAGGAAATGTCATAGTCTAGAAGGTTGTAGAAGGATAAGTGTCCTTAACACTTATACAACTATCATTTGACAAGACTGACTGACATATAGAATGAATCTTATATATAAGGGGTATTGCCGATTTTTAGAAGAGGAGGGAGTTTTGAGAAAGGAATATTTGTACTAATTTTGGAGAAATTAATGCAAGTAGAGAATTCTAAAAAGATTATTTTATTTGTTTGTGTGAATTTTTACTATGGTTTCTCTCTCACTTGTCTGGTTAAAATTTTAGTTTTGAATGGTTCTTATGAATTCTAGATGTGCACTTTTAAATGTAGATCTATCAATTTATGATAATTCTAGATTGATTTAAAGTTATTAGGTTCATTTAATTATATTCTCTTCTTGTAGACGTGTTAATTCTATTTGCTTGTAGGGGTAAATATTTAAATTGAATATGGTTCTTATTTGCATTATTTTCACTTCCCTAGATGTTTCCCTAATTTGTGGTAGGATTTGAGCTTATGATATTTCATGTTATACATTAGTTTTAAGTGCATGTTTGGATTATATTTAAACTTTTTCATTATGTCTATAATGAAGATCAATAATACATTTGTTCTCTACCCTACCCTTCCTTTTGATTAATTTTTTTTATTAGTTCACCTTAAACTATTTTTCATTGTAAATATTCATATTAACTTAGATTTTAGATTTAGTTATTTGAGCATAATACACTTAACTTAGTCAATATTACTTTTATTTTCATAGATTATCTATTAGGCCACTTTTAATCCCAATAACCAAACATTATAAATTTTGTGAAATAGTTCATTTGTCATACCATAAGTCCACTGAAGATATTAAGAATATCACAACCTATAAATCATGCATTATATTCTCTGAATTCAAAAATGATTAGTGTTTTTGAAAAAATCATAACCAAATATGATACACTTTCAAGCATAAAAACAATGTTTGAAATATATATTTAGATGGGGGTCAATTAGTTATTTAATAAACACTATTAAATTCAATTCATCATTCCATGAATCATTCATTCATACAAAAGATTAGTGCATAATCAAAGTAACTACGGAAACATATCATAATAGATTATAAGAGATATATGGGAAAACCTCTTGGGGGATAAAACCCACTAAAAAATTCACATGGACTACAATCCTATAATGTCAAGATCTAATTTTTAGTGAAGCACCAACTTCACAAGGAGCTCCAACCCCTATCTGGATAAGTACCAACTTAACTAGTCTTATGTAGGCTCTATCTTGAAAGGAGGATACAAACCCCTAGGTAAATAGGCAAAAACTTAGTCACCTCTAATATATTATCACCTTAGAACACTTGTTTATAATATTCAAGTAATGATGACCTCTTTTTTTGCATTGTTTATCCTTCAATCTTACTCAATCAACCTCTTAGGCCTTCTCACTTAAATAGCCCTCTCTATGGCATAAATAGGTCAAATTAAATTACTTAGTACCTATATATAATAGTTATATACTTATTTCATGTTTTTCTCAGATTCTTTATGATCTTGAAGCTCTTAACCTATTCTCAAAAACACTATTTTCTTCATTAATAGCTCATCATCTCAACTAGTCAATTTAGGCATATTAATCCTTCTTAAGTACTTGACCCTAGCTCTCACCCATCTTAGTCAGCCATAATCCTTTCCATATATAAAATAAATTTGGAATATATTAACATAAACATTTAAAATTTCAAATAATCATTGCACAAATTGGTCAGATATCATAAGGACTAAATCTTTCATTAGGCCTAATGGAGACCTAATGTAATTAGGTATGTCCTATCCACATGTTACCATTATGACCCTTAATAATACCTCATATTTTAAAAAATGGATTAAAAACATAATAAATTCCTCTAATATATCCCTAATAAATTCACCTTAGGACCCCAAATCCATTTATCCCATTTCACTACTTGGACCTACCAATTAGGTCTCCTTGCTAATAGGCCTTCTCACTGCCTATAAGTAAGTCTTGAAAATTTGAACCAAATACACAAATTTCACACATAAACCATGAATAAAATTATATTAATAGTATAATAATGAATTTAAAAACTTCCTAAAATTATTTTATCTCCACCACGTAGGCCAAAGGGCCTCAAGAACACTCATGTAGATGACTTACTCAGAAACACTAAATACTATCAAAACATAGTCAAAATTATTTGACTCTCCAAGCTTGATTAGGGACTTAAAATGATAATAAATTAATTAAAATTATCCAATTAGTCATTTATAACAAATTTTATAACTTTTTATCATTCATTTTAGTGAAAATTGACTCAAGATCATCCTTTTCACACACACAGAAAAGTTACCTATAGGACCAAAACCATAGTCAAGAAAATAAACTTGTAGATCACCTATGGGGATAATTATGTGATATTAAAATGAAATTTTGTGAATATTTATCATCATTATAACATATAAATATAAATATATTTTTCATGTTCATGTATCAATATTAGTCTTATAGACTAATCTCATTATGTCACTCCACACAGACTCCACTACGTTAGACAGACTAATTTGGTGACAAATTTTTACATAGGTGTAAACATCATAAACAATTATATATAAATGTAATAGGATTTGTATGTATTTAATAATTAACCCATGCCTTAGGATAAATACCTATTTCTCTACAACTAATCCCTAATCTCATTCTCATTCTTGCCTAGTTTATTCATTATTTTACTCATTAGGTCAATTTAGTGATAGGATAACTTCATTGAGTGGTTTTGCAATTTTTAAAAAAAAACCATAATTAAAAAATTTCATGATCTTAAACTATAAGTCTTTCACATCATCTTCCATCCACTTACATGTTTTGACCTAGTCAACCCTACTTATAACATCAAAAACCCTAAAAATAAGTGTTTCTTGTAGCTTCTACTCACTTTTAGGACAAAAAAACCACTTGACAGAAACATTGAAGACTCATTTTCATGTTTAAAACACCAAAATAGGTCAACTAGACCATTATGATCGATAACCAATTATATCTTTCCAATCAAGTCTTTGTAAGGGTTTTGGGAGGGTTTTGAATACCTTACCTTCTTAACAATCATTCATAAATGATTACCCCTAAATCCCAAAAACAATTATAAATAATTAAATATAGGGAAATTATGAAACTACCATGAATTTATCAATCTCTCATGAAAATTTTACACATGCCAATGAACATGAGAAACTTCTTCTTGGGTTTGTAATACCGTTTTATTTGCACATAGTCAACCTTATAATCAAATTTATTAATTTATTATTTAGGTATTGTCTTAAAAATTGTTGAAAATTATTATCATAATCACTTACACCTTTTTAAATTTTATCAAGATCTATAACATCCTTATAAATGACTTTGACCCTTGCTTAGGCCACTGTGGGCCACTTTGTGCATTTAGGCCTTATATTGCTAGTCATACTTGGCTATGAACACAAATTGAAACCTCTTAAACTATATTTAACACTCTATCGTCATTATATAAAACATAATATAACTCTCTCATAATACCACCCTTTCTCATTTAGGTCTCCATAGGCTCAACTCACCATGCTACTAGGCTTGTCTCACTTCACTAGGTTCCTCAAATCACTAGGTGCCTCAAATAAGGCTTCAAAAACTCAAAATAAAGAGCAAAAAGTCAATAAAAAAAGGACATCAATGACACTTTTATGACATAAATTACAACTTCATGCATACCTTGTACCATATTCCTTATAAACAAATGTGGAATTCAATATTGAGGCGAAACCTTCCTAAAATTATTATATTTTACCAATTAGTATTTTTGCCCATGTTATATTGTTGGTTAATAAAGATAATTTATTTTATCCTTTGGGTTATCCATAAGTACACATGGATCTTATGGGAATTGAATTATTTCTTGAGATATAACCATCTTCTTTTTTGTCTCTATGTGGATAGGATTCAGTGGGCCATCAACATTATGGATGGGATTATTATGTCATTATGTTTATTTTCAAATAATTCATGGCATATTTTGCATTAGTATTATATTAAATTGTGTTTATTTTATTTATTTTTTGTCCTCATTGAACTCATTCTAACTATTTATATTTTGGTTTGCATTTCTGTTTAGATTTAACCTTTAAAAAAAGCTACAACATCTCATTCATGTTTTGCCTTAAGTAGTTGGTCTATGTCTTAGGTTCATGGTTATGTGTATGCTCCACTCTCTAACCAATGGTTGGGGTGGATATGGGTCCACTTATGAATGGGCTCATTGTGATGAGTTGGATTTAGCCTCTTATAGTGATTTATTTATTACTCCAGTTTAGATGATTGCTATGTCTTGGTATTGTTTTAGATTTCTATTATCACTATGATGGTCATTTTAGACCTAAATGGTGGTAATTTTGGTAATTTTATTTAATATTTGAATAAAATTACATAATAGTGAGCATGATTATAGTTATGAGTTGTAATAAATAAAAATTGACTTGTATTCCTTTTATATTTGTTATGGTTGCATTGAACATTGATTATGTTGTAAGTAATAGAGGTTTATTTCCTTACTATATGAAATATCTTGATACTATAGAAAAAAGGGTTTGGTTGTTTCATTTAGTTGATTTACTTGTATTGGTGATTATAATTTTTTATTACTATATTTGAATCCCTATAATTTGTTATTAGTGAATCAAATTAAAGGGAGAATAAACATGGGAGGGAATTTTATGAATCTTGGTGGTTATTATTTTGAATCCTATAATGAAGAATTTAAATATGTAATAAAATAAACTTTAGATTCATTTTATTGTATTGTAATAAACTTAGCTGGCAAGTTAATATGTAATAATAACATACTTATTGAGGTTTTGGTGAGTAGTTCATTTAGTTATATTGTTATAATTTATTGAATGCATGAGGTTGAATTTAGCTCAAATAATCAACTATGAAAGTTTAACTAGAATGTTTGTTATACATAAAGTAAACTCTGACCTATATTGATTATGTCAAAATGTTATGAGATTCCATTTGAATGCTTCTTTATATATATGTTCACTAAGAAAATTGTTTAGCTGTGTAATCATGGATAAGTTGTATTCACGATGAGCAAAATTTATTACTCATCCCCAATAAAACTCATCACATAATATGTTATGTTATGTAATACACCCTAAATTGGTCAAGCAACCACACATATCATTTCTTTCCACAGTCCTTTCACAGGAGACTCTAACTAGAGAATATGAGCCTTGTTCACATTTAGCCATGTCTTTGGTTTTACTCATCTTGGTCTTGTTTTATACTTGAGTCACCTTTTTGTCTATTTATAGTCATCCATAGACTTCTATAACCTCATTCTAACTAATCCAAGATCCATTTTCCACTCTTACTCCATCCCTTAGGTCCTGAGCCTATATGACATGAGCATTGGGATTGGACTACAATGCTAGACCCTAGGGTGTCCATTTACATCACTCCTATCCAAGGTCATTTTGAGCTCCAATGGTTAGCTTCCATCACTTAATGAGTCCCAAACCCTTTCTTAGCTTTATCTTTAAGTTTTATAATGTCAGCCTAATATGACTAAAGATCCAAAAATTAAATAAAGAGTCTTCTATATGAAGGACTACGCAAGGCATTTCATATCTAACACTTACTACTTTGGCACATTACATAATTAAAATCAATCAATATTATAGCTTAATATTTTACATCACACATAGACTTACATGATTAATCAAGGAAGGGCTTAGGTGAAAGTTCATTCTTGCATCTACTGTGCATATTTATTATGCAAGTTACCTAAGGGAAAACTATATTTTATATGATACCCTAGATTGAGAGTTAATTAGGTAACGATCAAGATAGTAGAGGTTCTAGATCATGTGATCATACTTCACCTAACCTATTTTTCCCCCTTATTCTTTTGATGTATTTATTTGTTTAGTGTGTGTAGATAGACTCAAGGTTTGGATATTTAAATAGAACTATAATGAACTTTATTGAAATTTAGCCTCTAAAATTTCATACACATGCTCACACTAAGATAATGGACAAAACCCATAAAGCTCAGACCTTCAGGACAATAGTGGCAGAAGAGGTCTATAGCACTAGAACCTAAGGTGTATTATTCTAGTGTTCCTATCATTTCATAAAATTAAATATATATCTATATTTTAGACACTATCCCAGTCCTATGTAAAAAATTTTAACCCATGTGTCATTTGTTTCAGCCTATTTTTTCAAATAAGTTCATTTATCTCCCTATGAAATTAATTTGATTAAATTGTTTAAAATTTTTATTTTATAGTATTTTATTAGATATTTCCCCTTACTCCATACCCTTTATTATTTATAAGCTAGACCCTAGTTTCCCAAAAAAATAATAAAACATTTGGTGAACCTGACTTCCTTCAAACAAATTTAAAACGCTAGGTACCCTTAGGGTTTTTCCTTCATATTTTATGCAAAAGATTAATTTCAAAATTCTTATTTTTTTATAAATTTTTATGAATTTATCCTATTCAAAATTATTTTTAGAATTTTAATTATATCATAAATTCTCAAAATTTCTAAAACCCTAGCCCAAAACCTTAGATTTGCAAACTAGGTCCTCAAACCCCAAGTCTTCCTTACAGATTTTAGAAAAATATTTTGGAATTTTTGAAAATTGTTTGGAGTGTCAATTTTTTTTTCAAAATATAAATATTAGTAGTTATTTGATACAAAATTTAATTTCAAAATTCTAATTTTTGTATATATTTTTGAGCATTTATCCTATTTAAAATTATTTTTAGAATTTAAAATATTGCATATTTTTCAAAAATTCTAAAACCCTAGCCCAAAATCTTAGATTTCTAAACTGGGTCCTCAAACCTAGAGTCTTCCTTTCAATTTTTAGAAAAATATCTTAGAATTTTTAAAAATCATTTATATTGTCAAAAATATTTTAAAAATCTCCATGTTATTAGTTATCTTTTCATTTATTTGCTTAATGATACTTTTACATATTCTTTTTGGTGAAAGAAATAAAATGGCCAGTAAGAAACTCCCTCCCTCTCATCCCATAGATCAATTTCTAATTTTTTCTCATAATTATGATAATGAAAGGATAAATTTTCAAAATTTCACATTAGTTAAAAATGTGGAAAATGATTTCATTTACAATGAAGATAATTACTATTGTTGTAATGAAGAATACGATGATACATGTGAAAATGATAGTGAAGAAAAAGTAGATGATCTTATTTTCTCAAACCTATCTCTTTTATTCCCTCTTCTACAAAAAATAATTTTGATAAATGGGAAAGGTACTATTCACCTCATTCTCCTATGCACAATGGACCAAATTAATAAAGTAGTCATGAATTTACAAGTGAACCTCTTATTGGTGATAATTTGCTTCCATGTGAACCTAATATCTCTCTCTTTTGCTACTTATATGTTCAAATTACAACAATATAAACGAAATAGAATCAAATTTCCAATTCATAGATCAAATGATACATCTCATTTTCTTAACTCTACCTTGTCAAAAAAAAGTCTAAATGATAACTCTCTTTATCTTGCATCTCATATTGCATATGAAAATAATGCATACACTCCATCAATGGATATCATAGATGCACATAATATTCCAATTTAAAATGATAATTTATTGCACATTCAAAAGGAATTAAATTCCTCTCTTACACCTCTCCCTAGCAATGTTGGAAGTGTTAATGAGTATGATAGCGAAAATGCAAATGAATATGAAAATGAGAGTGATTATGAAAAATATTAAAAATATGATAATACATGGAACAATGATGATTATTATTCACATAGTGAAGAATAAAATGCATCTCATGTTTTTAACTCTTCTTTCACTCCTCCTCTCAAACATAATGCACTACCAAATGTTGTATCTACTTTTATACATGATTCTATATCAAATAATGCACATGTTAATGATAACATCACATCTTCTACTCAATTAGACTGTGATTCACTAAAAAATAAATATACCAATAAATTTCCCAAGCCAACCCTCACTATAGTAGAACCTGGTTCACACTCTTCACCTAAAGAGAATGGTAGCCCACATCCCTCTAGTAAGGTCCAAGTTACCATTACTCCCAATGTTTAAGTGAGCACACCCCCTCTTTATGATCCAATTTCTAAATGTAGCATTCCCATGGCTAAAATAAATCATCAAATTCAATGATTAAATGAACCAATTCAAGATGATAATATACCATCCCAGGAGATTCTCTTTTGATGCATGTAGTTGGTAAATTACAACACCAAGTACATCTCATTACCTTGGAAAACAAGGCTTATAACTTGGATGGATGCCAATTATTTACATATTAACCCTCTTCCAAAGAGATTTGTAAAATCTTTATTGCTTAAGCATTTATATATACCATCATTACCTCACTTTGATAGAACTTGAGATCCATTTTTATACTTTCCATCCTTTTGAAAGGCTTTGACATCTCATGTGAGTCCTTTGATTCTACTCAAGTTGTTTAAGTAGACATTAGTATGGAATCATAGAATTGGTTACTTCATCTACTCCTTGTTGGTTCCTTACACATATATCATAACTTAGAGGAGGCATTTATTAGACATTACATAGCAAACATGGGCTCTCATGTTCCATATGAGAAACTTGCCACATTGTATCAGAATACTTCTAAGCTAGTTAGTGATTGTATCTTATGATTCAAGATGCGCATGTTAATATTGATCTATAAAATAGTATAATTAGAGATTCAACATATATTTATTAAAGGGATTATCTAACCTCTCCTTGAGAATCTATTATATTAGATAGAGTCTTCTTCAAAACACTTATGCTATACAATTCTAGCTTTGGAAAATAAATTGGGATCGATTGAGGCAAATTTAGTTGTTCAAATCACTCTAGATTTCATAGAAACATCTACATCTATAGCTCCTAGCACATAGAATCCACCATGTCCTAAACAATATAAGAGACCACAACCATAAAAGTAACCAATTAAGAACATGGAACTAGTCTCCAAAGTATAACCTATAATATGTGTTATAGAGAGCAACAACAAGCCACCACTATAGTTTGATTCAGAGTGGGATAGCCCATGTGTTATATTATTAGCACTACTAGATAGGAGGTTAATCACATTTATTTCTAATCTTCGATGAGATCCACATATCCTAAAAAATAACCACATCAACCCTTTTGTAAATATCATCATATCTATGGACATAGAGATAATGATTGTTATGGACTCAATGATTGCATTAATAGATGTGTTGATAATGGCATCATAATATTATATAAGGGGCATCAAGATCTCCTTCATCATGTAACCTTATAACTTATTCCTCCATGATTGAGTCATCCCAAGACATTCCTTTATAGGAATCATTAGTCACTCATTGTGAGAGTAATATAAGTTCTAGGATAGAGCCTCATAGGAGATATCCTATTCTACCTACTCAAAAGGTTTAGAAATTAGTACAATGAGATTAACCTCCATATATCAATATAGTTCAGCACAAACACACACACACACACACACACACACACACACACACACACACACACACACACACACATCCATCATAGTCATAGACACCATATTAGAGTACTGCTCTAGAGAGATATTCACTATAAATAGATTTTTAGGGTCCTTTTTCACATAACAACCCATTACAATTAATATTAAATGAACCCACATCTTAAATTATTGTTCTAAATAGATATTCACTACAACCATATTTTTAGGGACATATTTCATGTAGCAACCCATTACGATTGAGATTAGATGAGCCCCCATCATAGGTTTTATCTCTATCTTGATCTATTTCTTAGTCATACACATCACAATAGAGGCCAAAGGGTATATGATTATGGATATTTGAGCCTTCTTCACATCACACATCTTTAGTTTCACATTTAATAAAGTTATATTTTGCATAATCTTAATGCATAGCTTGAGTTAGTGTACAACAAATAATATCAAATACAAAGCATATTCATACATAGCATGAGTAGTATGAGCACTTATTTAGCTAGCCATCAGGGTTTAGATAGTGATATGACATAGAGTGATATAACACACATTCATACTAGCATCAATGGAGTCAAATGGCCAACATTTGTATTCTTGAGCCACTCTCAAGGAATTGAGCACAAAACACTCTCTTACATCCCCTCCTACTAAAAATAACATTCTTAGTTCAAAATAACCATCCCTAGTAAAACTAATTTATCCAAATATTGACCTTACCAATAACCTATTTTACCAATCTCAAACCAACTCACTTTATCAAATCAATTTACAAATTACAAAACAAACAAATTTTTGTACTATGATTCAAAATCAAAACTTGCATTATGCTTGAACAATCAAATTGCATCCCAAATACCATTTTACGAAAACATATGAAACCTTAACATTAATGTCAAATCAAATAACCATTTGCAATAACTATACTAGTATATTCCAAAATCCATAACATAATACACATGAGTCAAAATCAAAACAATATCCATATAACCTATATATATATATATATATATATATATATATATATACCAGATGGGGCATGTTGCTACCCGGTGTACTACAGGGAAATCCAAATCCAAAAGTTCACCTTCATATGGTAAGCTATATAACACTATTTTGCTATATAACTATACATAAATATATATATATATATATATATATATATATATATATATAACAATGTTTTAAAAACATATACATCACATCCAATAAAATCAATCATGAATGGCTATCATGACCTCACTCTCATTCTGTGTCACTCTCTCCACCAGTACTAGTCCAATAATCCACTCTAGCATTTGATGACCCCACACCTCCTCGAGATCTCTAATTACTCTTATGATGACTCTATCATGCCATTAGCCAATCATGCATCTCATACAAGTCTACATACCACCTATAAAGCTCCATGTACTCATCCATAATCCTCATACTCATTGATACATAATCAGATGGAGGCATCCTATGCCTATCTAGCTCAACCCTCATCTCATCTCTCTCTCACTGCTCTAACATATGTAGTTATTAGTATAGCAGCTCTATCAAACAAATGAGCATAAACACTAGTTGTATCTATCACTCACTCTATCAAACCCTCCTCCACCACATCATTAATAACATGTCATGTGAGCTATTATAGTGTTGAATCAATGATGGTCTCCTAGAACCCATCATATTCACTCCCTGCACTAGCTTATGCTTCATCTTGAACACCTCTCACTCTGCTTGTAGACAAAAGTACAACACTACATTAGATATATACTTTCAAAATAAAACTAAAGCACACACTTGTACATAATTCAAATACTATTTATCTCCCATCATCTAAATTGTTCTAGGATCCTCGTACTTAAGATCATCCCCTCCATCAATAAGATATAATGGATCCCATTGATGCCTAGACCACCATGTGATTTATGCCTATGTATACTAACATCATCTACATTATGAATATCTATAGTCACATCTCATGCATCCAAAGTTAATGGGGTTAACTAGGCTTTAGTAGGCCTCGCATGAGCCCCTACCTTTGTTGGCACTCATGTACTCCTCACCCACACCCATGTTGTTGGTGGCACATCTTATGATACCCCAAATTGTCTAGTCACATACTCATATTAAAACTGCTCATACACTCTAACCTAGTGGTCATGTAACTAACGACTAACCCTCATATATTGTAACTACACTCCATCCTTAGCCCACTTATGAAATCTTTTATAAGGCCTTGATATGATATCATGAGCCACCAATCTATCTAGAACTCATCTATAATGATCTATCCCAGGAGACCAAATAGTTGATGTACTCATCCACCACTCCCCAAATGGGCATGGATATGCCCACTATAGCCTAGGTAACCCAATCGATAACACAACTACAATGTGCTCATAATCCCAACAATATAATAAAGTAGCTACACTCACACCACCACTAAAAGCCTCATGAGTAAACCTATAAATATCCCTGTATAAGTGGGTAAGCATATTCCTACCTCATGAGAACATAGTGCCATATACCTCTACATTGTGAACGATCTTATGTATCCTCTATGCAATCAACACCCCACTCCCATCCATAATAATAAATGAAGCCAATAACATAGCCAACCACTTTTTTAGACATGGAACACTAGAATATACTATAACTAATAGTATCACATCACTATCACTACCTTTCTAATGTATACTAAAGGTAGACTATCAAAATAAAAGGATGCATGATCAGTAACATCAACACCCATGTCATCTTACAATGTCCCCTATCATTCATTAATCAGTAAATGTAAATTGTGATACACATCCTCCAATGTCATACTAATCTCCCTTATCAAAAGATATAAAGTACATGTATTAGAATTCCACCTCTCACATAAGGTAGTAATCATATACCTATCCCACTACATAGTTTCAAGGTCACACACATGACCCAACCCTACCCTATCCATCACATCTCTCTCATCATTAGACAATGGTAACATCCTTAATGTCTCCATCACCTGATGTCTATGGAACTCCTTCATCTATACTTCACCTTGAAAAACACCATAAAATAACATATATATCAATTAACCATGCCAAACTAAATAACTAAGATAAACAATAATAGGCAACAAAGGAGAATCACAAAAAATAAGCCCCAATGGACAACAACACTACAAAAAGTACACCAATACTAGATAAGAGTGTTATAACCTAGACAATAGTGCTAATCCTTGGATAGGAGCATTGAATCCTAAATAAGATCACTAGAACTAGTCAAAAATTTCCTAAGCCACTTTAAATATCTCAAAAACATCAAAAACAAGCTTCCAAATAGGCAAAAAATCACATATTTCAGCTACTTACCATGGTAACATGACCACTAGTGTCCACTTGGGCTACCAACTGATCAAATTGAGTTATGGTAGGTTATCATCTCCTCAACATTTCTCCTACTCTAGAGCTCTAAATCTAAACCTAGTCAATGCACAAATGAATCAAGAATCAATCCAATTATCCTATATCAACCAACATTCTCATTCAAAGTAAAATACCATTTTCCCCATAACTAGAACCCCATATCTCCATTTTGTAAACCATTTAATTCCATGGAATCATGAAAATGATACCTTGAACATCACATAAGCCTTGATCTATTTCTACCTCATTTACCTACTATGAAACACACATCTCTATACCTCTCTTATACCTAGACATACAACTTGGTCCTAAAATCAAAAGCTCATTCAACTTTCATATAACTCAGTCTAATCAATCAAATAACTTCTTAGTTAATTCAAACTATACCAACTTTTTTCTATCATTACACCACTATTCATCACTTTTGACTCAAAATCCTCTATCACATTATTTTTTCCCTCTCCCCAAAAATGGGGAATCATTCCTACTATTCCTATACCTACACTTACCCAACATACTTATCCACTCACATAGATGGATACACCATAGTTATTACACCTTTAGTAGTCAGATTATCAAATTTAGCTAAAATCAATTGAAATATATAGTGATTTATATTACATGGGTCACTTAACATTACTTAGGACATTCCGAGGGATACACCTTCAATTTATAGATATATAGGTTATTTAGATATAGTGGTTCAAATCATATGGATCCATAATGATTTTAGCTTGTAGATACATAGACTAGTCAAATATAGTGGGTCAAATTATATGGATTCATAATGACTTTGATATAGATTCAAACTTATATACTAGATTTGGGGGCATTTACATTACTACACATCTCACACATACACCTTTATATAACATAACACAATTACATGACTAGATCACAGATTATAGACATAGTGTAGAGCATAGTGTTTTGATATCTAGTTTTGCACATGGGCCATGTCACGATAGGTCATATCACATGTGGTTGTACATATTAATAGATCATATATATGTATGACTCACATAATATATTCTAGGGTATGACACATATGTTCATGTTCTTCATCATCCAAGATTATATAGATTAGAATGGTAGGACATGCCATTCTCTTCTTACACATTTACCAAAGTTTTAGATTACATCTAGTTTTACCTAAGTTATCACCATGTTGGACCACATAGCCATATACAGTGGTTGGTCCATTATATTACCCAGACCTAGAATACACAAGTTTGTGTAGGAAAAAGATAGATATTGGTTTTAGGCCTTTGAGCATTTCTTAGTTCTAGTTCAGATATTCAGAGTGGGGGCATGACATATTTTTATCTTCAAAACATACAAATTTTATACACACATTCTAGATTACATGAGTTTATGTGTGAAAGAGGGCAAACATTGGTTTTGAGCCTTTGAGCATTTCTCAATCTAGTGATATTTGACACAAGGGGCAAGTATTGCCCTCTTCCATGTTTTATAGATTCTACTTATCTATGGGGTATACATTTCAAGGATTCTTTCTTTTTCCAAGTACTATTCATCTCTCCATCCACTTCCCTAGGTAGGAAGTGAGTTGGACCCTTTGTGGCACATTCATCTCCACATAGGTAGGTTCAGGTATGCATTTTATTTTCATTCTTTTATTCTAGTACCTCATTTTATTACATCACTAGAATAAAAGGGGGGGAAATTTATACTCACTAAATTGGTCAAGAAACCACACATATAATTTATTTTCATATTCCTTTCATAGGAAACTTCGATTGGAGAATATGAGCCTTGTTCACATTTAGCCATGTCTTTGGTTTTATTCATCTTGGTCTTATTTCATGCTTGAGTCACCTTTTTTCCTATTTATAGTCATCCATATACTTTTGAAACCTCATTCTAGCTTATCAATGATCCATTTTCCATTCTTATTCCATCCCCCTAAGTTTGGAGCTTGTAGGACAAGAGCAATGGGATTGGCCTACAACACTAGACCCTAAAGTGTCAATTTCTATCACTCCTATCCAAGGTCATTTTGAGATTTAATGGTCAATTTCCCTCACTTAATGAGTTACATCCCATTTCTTAGCTTTTTTTTTAAGTTTTTCAATGTTTGCCTAATTTGAATAAAGCTCCCAAATTTGAAATAAAGAGTCTCCTATATAAAGGACTACATGAGGCATTTTATATCTAGCACTTAATACTTTAGCACATTACATAATTAAATTTAGTTAATAGTATAGCTTAGAATTATGCATCACACATATACTTGCATGCTTGATAAAGGAAGGGCCTTGGTGAAAGTTCATTCTTGCATTTATCATGTGCATTTAATATGCATGTTCCCTAAGGGAGAACTACATTTGATATGAGACCCTAGCTTGAGAGTTAATGTAGGAAACAATGAAGATAGTAGGGGTTTTATATCATGTGATCATACTTCCCCTAAACCATACTTTCCCCCTTATGATTTTTATGTATTTTATTTTTTCATGTGTGTAGATGGACTTAGGGTTTGGAGATTGAAATAGACCTACAATGAGCTTTGTTAACATTCAACCTCTAAAATTTCATACACAAGCTCACATTGAAATAGCAAATGACACATAAAAAGATCATACCTTCAAGATAAAAATGGTAGAAGAGTAATATATCACTATGCCCCTGGGTTTTTTATTCAAATGATCCTATCATTTCACAAAACAAAATCCAAATCTATATTTGTGACACTGTCCTAGTCCTGTGCAGTACATTTCAACCCATGTGTCATTTGTATCAGTATATTTTTATAGATAAGTTAATTTATCTCCCTATGAAATTAATTTTATTAAATTATTTAAAACCTATATTCTATTATATTTGATTGTATTTTTCCCCTTACTCTATACCCTTTATTGTTTAGGAACTAAACCCTAGTTTCTTAAAAAATAATAAAACATATATGTATATGTTTGTAATTTAAATGAATGATAGAGGAATTTGATTAGTTATGTGTTCCTTTAATGTATAATCAATTATATTTTATTTGTATACTAATTAGATTTATGTTCACTAAGAAAATTATTTGACTGTGTAATCATGGATAAGTTGTATTTGTGATGAGCAAAATTTGTTACTCATCCCCAATAAAACTCATCACATAATATGTTATGTTATGTGCAACATTCAAAATAGTTTTCAATCATTAGTCAAGGTAGATTGTATTTTTTTATGAGTTTGTGGAATAAACAATTGTGGTTATTTTTCATGTCTTTTTAAAGAATTCATGAACCACCTACTTCTCTTTTATTGGCATAGTTGTGCATCTTCAATATTGACATTGAAGATTGGTTACTTTAGTCACATGTATTGATAATGAACTATTCATAACAATGGAAGTAATAAGGATGAATATTGGGTTATTATTCATAATTATTATATTCATTAATAATTTGGTATGTTACCTAATTCTATTTATGAGGAGTATAATTAGTTTGTTTTTATTATATTGATTTTTCATTTAGAACTAGAAGTGACTGCAAAATGATTTGAAGATATATTGACAAAGTATTTATTTAAAAAAAATGGGACCATGATTTATTTAGGTAAATAATATTTACCTTGTCATGATAGCCTTTCTATATTTTTATAATTTAAGTCTTTAATCTTGATTAATGTATATTTTTAATTGATATCTTTTGGTGTAAAGTAGAGAAAAGGGTAATATTGTAGGTAGTGTCAATATGAATTGTCTTATTTAAATATGGGTGGTAGATTGATTAATTTTAGGGATAAATTAGTGGATTAATATGAAAATATGTTTCAATTATGTCATTTAATTAAATATTAAGTTGTGGTAAATACTATAAATGAAAACATTCTTTACTTGGCATAGTTAATTGTATTTGCATTGGTTCTTACTCCTTTAATGTTTGAAATGTCTCATCACTTTGTTGTGTACATGTTTAGGGACATGAATGTATAAATAAAATAATACATTATCCAATATTTTAATGGTTATAAAATAATATAGTAAGACTATAGAAACTAACATGAGAAAATCCCATTTTTTATTAGATAATGACAGCCTATTTAGGTGGCATGGTAGACAGGATCTATTATTTTATGACCACTTAGAGAACTATAGTAAACTTAGGGTATCTATGTAAGAGAAGGAAATGAATTCTTAGAGTTTGATACAACACACTCTCACCTAATTATCATGAAATAATAAAATTATTTCTCATTGAATCACTAACATGGAGTTCAAAATTTAATTATTATTGTGATTTTGTTGAAGCATTATCCTTGTGACATATCTATAATTAAGTGAAAGTATGAATATTCTAAGTATTCATACTGTTGAGTTAATTTATGACCTAAGGTATTAATATATACCATGTTATAACCTTAATATTTGGAATGATGTGGTATAATTGACTCTTTGTTTCAATTTTCATGGTACTACTCTCTATTATAAGTTGTTAAGTTATTGACATCAATTAAGAGGATAAATTTATTAACAAGGTTGGATAATAATATGATGTTTAACTGGGTTTTTATTAGAATTAGTGTATAATAATTTGAGTTGAAGATATATAGAATTATAGCTACCCATGGAACCATGATATCTAATTGGCTTACTATTGGAAATCAATTTACATAGCTTTATAAGTCATTTTTCTAGCTTGATATTTAGAGGTTACAACATGGAATTTAGGTGTCTACATTTTATTTTCTTTGAAAGGCTGTTGAAACTAGAATAATTAATGTCTTTTCAAATAGTAATGAAATAATAGAGTGAAAATGGATGAAGAAAGATGATGCCCCTTCAAGTGTTTATAAAAAAAAATGGAGGAGAAAGAATATTCAAAATGGAGACATGGATAAATTATATAATCAATACTAATATTTAATGGAAGTATGATTCATAATAAAATGCATGCATGATGAAAGGCATATGTAAAATGGTTTACCCCAAGTGCCTAGGTGTTAGGAATCTAAATATTAAAATAATATTTCCCATTCTTTAAGATACACACTTGAATTGTGTAGAAAGCAATGATTTATGAAAATGGATATATTTGAGAATGATATATCCCATTGGTAAGTTTCAAGTCATAAAAGTAGAAATAAATTTTCCAAGGATGATTGATAAAATTTTACTAAATTGATTTGCAAACTAAAATAAAGAGATTGAGTATTCTGATGAATTGCTTTTATGATGAGGGTTGTGATAATGAGGTGAAATATTTTTTGCAATAGGATTAAAATATTGAATGGATAAGAGGACTATGATGGATAAATGAGATCAACCCATGGGTGAAATTAAAATTATTAATCTAATTCTTTCACATTTTGATTGATTTTGATGATGGATTGATATGGATGTGAGATAATATGGATGTTAAGATTTTTTTGTTCCCAATCAATAGGTGTGGGAGATCATGTAGAAAGACTATGGAAATGATTAAGTTGATGATTTGATTTAGTTTATTAATGCACATGCATAACCCAAGAAGTGAATTGATGACATGTATTAATAATGTTTGATCATATGATTGGGTATCATGGATTTTATTTATAGTTTTTAGATAGAGGTAATTATGGGATGTATGGTTTAACATTCCTAATGAATTATTGGTGAAGGAAACTAATTTTTTTATGGATTTATATATGGGTGATTGGCATAGATTTAAAGTTACATTGTTATTATTTGAATGGATTGACATGATTTATGGATGTGGTGTATGCTTGGATATGGATTGATGATGTGTATTGGGCGAATACTGATTTTGATAGTATTTACTTGGATATACAACAATATTTTTTGAAATTAATTGATAAACCTTTTTTTATATAAGACAACATTACTAGTGGTATAGAAAAACCACAATGTCTATTATGTTATATGCATAAGGTATGGTAGAGTCACAACTGAAAGTCTTAGTTCATCATGATATGGAAAATCATAATAACACTATATATGATACACATAATGACCTAAAATAAATATAAAATTAATAATGAAAATAAGATAAAAAAGTGTTTGCAATGATGAAACCAAGGAAAATAAACAAGGAAGTAAACAATTGTAAATTCAAGTAAAACACATATTTTTTATAAATAAGAAAGTAAATGGTTGATATAATGCAGTAAATAAATGTGTTTTGGAATTTCCTTGGCTAGAGTAAAATACTTTGAGATATGAGATCTTTGACATTGTTAACTATCTAATGGGTAATCTGTACAAAATACAACTAGGATACATTCACTAAAGACACTATTATTTTTGGATTGGTTTTGTAATTTTTTTATTTTGGGGAAATTTTTAATGTTTTTTGATATTATTTTATTTTTGGATGATGATGGTCAAGATGACCTTAGATACCTAATTTAATGAGTGTTGTATACATAGTTCATGTGGACCTTAGGCTGATGTAGTTCTCCCAATGAGGGAAGAGATGGAAAGTGTTTTATTATATAATATGATGATTAGATAAAATTTACCCTCCCAAGAAATTATGATAGATGACATGATTTGATTATGGATGAGTGTTGGCACCCCTTATATATTTTATCTTATCTATCCTTCCACCCCCTGTGTGTGTGTGTGTGTGTGTGTATATATATATATATATATATATATATATATGACATGATTAGATAAAAGTTACCCTCCAAGAAATTATGATAGATGGCATGGTTTGATTATGAATGTGTGTTGGTACTCCTTATATATTTTATCTTATCTATCCTTCCACCCCTATATATATATATATATATATATAATCTATCTGGGTATAGTATTGGTCAAACGAAGATGAGAATTAATAGAGAGGGAATTGATATAGTTATACATGAACCCTCATGTTATTTTATATGAGTGATTTATCTAAGGATTATATATAATATTGGATCACAACACAAGAAAAGTCATAGACACATAACCATGAATATCAAATCTTAACAAAAATGTCATGGGAAACTAAAAGGATGGGATATACACTATGGGTATATAGACCAATAGATAATGGATAATTCCTAGGGTATGCCCCCCAATTAATTAGGCTATATATAGATAGTGGTCTACACATTACACCAAAAACTAGTTTTCAGCATGGTACTTGTATAAAGAACCATAATAATGATTTTCACTTTTGGAAGAATTTATTTTCTTTTTATTTTTTTATTTTATTTTGAAGCACACACACATATTATCTATCTGGGTATAGTATTGGTCAAACGAAGATGAGACTTAATAGAGAGGGAAGTGATATAGTTATACATGGACCCTCATGTTATTTTATATGAGTGATTTATCTAAGGATTATATATAATATTTGATCGAAACACAAGAAAAAGCATAAATACACAACCATAAATATCAAATCTTAATAAAAATGTTGTGGGCAATTAAAAGGATGGGATATACACAAATGAGTATGGGTATATATAATAATAGATAATGGATATATACAAATGGATAATTCCTATGGAATGTAAAACATAATTAGGGTGTACATAGATAGTGATCTACACATGGCACCAAAAAATAATTTTCAACATTGTACTTGTCTAAAGAACCATAATAATTATTTTCACTTTTGGATGAGTTTTTTTTCTTTTTCTTTTTTTTATTTTTGATTCTATTTTCACACACACACACACACACACACAACACACACACACACACACACACACACACACACACACACACACACACACACACACACACACACACACACTCAACAATAACAACAATAATACCACTAGATAATAGGCATGGAATAACTTAAGGTGCATGATGTTATAGCTTCATCAAGATCTTCTCATTCTTTTATTACTCATTTTTAATCAAACCATACATATTAAGTGATGATGATGTATAGACCTAACTAGTTAGGTTCAAACTTGCCTTTAGTTTCATGATTGTCATTGGTGTTTCATTTTTTTTTGTAGAATTAAATCTCTAATTTAAAACTCTCTTTCTCTAATTTTATTATTACAGATATGATGGAGATAATTTTCATAGGCTTATATAATGTTAAGGAAATTAATAATTTTATCATCCATGAGCTTGAGATCATGTAACCTTGAGATGCAATAAGCTTATTCATTAATAATGTTTTATTAAGAGATTATTAATGAGGAATTTTTGATTTAAATAGGTAAGATGGACTCAGCTTATTAAACAAAAAATATGGGGATTCCCCCATGGGTGTGTGGATGCTAGTATGGTAAGCCTATAAAATAGGGTAAAGTTATAAATGCCAATCACATCCAACATCATTAACAATGTACTTAATGATTTTGATAATTTTTTTAATTCCTCTACTTGGTCATTGCCTTAGGGATACTATGGTATGCATCATTTATGATTTTATGGTAATTTTAGCAAAGGCTCTTGATATCTTTATTTTTTAAATACTTGCCATTATCTGATATAATGGTAAAAGGGATATTTTAATGGTAAATAATGTGGTTTAGAATAAACTTGGAAATTTTCTTATCAATTATGTAGGTTAATGGAATAATTTCAATCTACTTAGTAAAGTACTCATAGGTGGTGATTAATTACTTATAACCATTGGAAGAATTGAAATTGATCTTTCCAATGAGGTCTAACCACCATGTGGAGAAGGGAAATGGAGTGGTAATGGGTTATAAATATTGTGATGGGATATGTATTAGGTTACTATGATTTTTTCAAGTTACACATTTATTGACATATTTGCATGAATAAGATTCCATCATTGGCCAATACTATATGGCATGTTGAATTTTATTTGTGAGGATCAAGCCACTAATATGATCACCACAAATACAATTTTGAACTTCCTTAATTACTAGGGCCACTTCTTTAGATTTCAAAAACTTTAATAAATTTTCATCATAACCCCTATAATTTAATGTATTTCCAAAGATGGTAAAATGAGAAACTCATTATATAAAGTATTTTTTGTGATTATGGGATAAGTTGGGGAGAATTATATTATTATGAATGTATTTGTGTATATCCTAGTGCTAAGGGTAATTACAAATAAAAACCTTATTAAAATTTTAGATTCAAGTATATCATACACTGGACACATCAATTTCTAAACAAACAATTTTCTATGACCATCATTTTGATGCATGTCTAGGAATGAACAAATTGTACCCATGGCATCAAATACCCTATTATTAACTCAAGGAGCTTGTTCAAATCTTATCAAATGAAATAAATATTTAATACTATCTAAAATCCATTTATAAATAATTAACTTATGATATTTAACTTGGTATTCATCAATGACTTGTTTGATGATGAACCTTGACTCCCAAAAAACTAAGAGATGATGTATGTTCCACTAAATTATAAGTTCAAGTCTAGAAACAAGAGATTAATACTTTAATATGTTATTGGTACAATGGAATCATATTCAAATTACTTTCATAATAAGTTCACCTTATGGAGTGATGATCAAAATACCCACCCCCAAGCCATGACTTGTAAACTACCCATCAAATAATGGCTACCACTCTAATGATTCATTTAAATACATGATATATTCATCTAAAAAATATGTGATGAGAGGATTAACCTCCATAAATGGTATTTATACCAAGGTATCTATGATTGCTTGTCCTTTGATATCTTTTTTATTGAAAAAATCTATATAAAACTCACTTATATTCATAACCTACTTAGCCATTCTCCCTATTATATATTATTTGGAAAGGAGATACTTATTTGGATAAAATTTGGAAATTATTTTGTAGTTATTATTGAGAATGTAAGGGTGAATATTTTATGAAATAAAATCAAAGGCTAGACATGATTTATTAATGCTATAATACTTTAGTTCATAGGATACCAAGGTTCTACTCATATAATATACTACTCTTTAGTTCCATGTTCATCATGTTGTACTAATAATACCCCAAATGCATATTATGTTTTAAGTATATATAGTTTTGGTAGTTCCTTTGGCACACAAACTCTCCTAAAAGGATGTTGTGATAACCCCTAAGGTCTATATCTATTAGGTCTTAGCATACTAATTTCAATTAGTTGATCATTGTGGTCTATTCCAGTTCAGGGGGCCTTTATTAGTTTAAACTCTAACACTTATGGAAGGAATATTAGACTAAAAGAATCATTGCACTTGAATTTAATATCTAGTTTGAATCTAACTACTAATTTTCACTTATTAAATGAATTCAATAATGAATAAATAGTGACATGAAATCTAATAAAGACTTATCAAGTGATTACAATAAAAACTACTCTAAAAATAATCTATAAATGGTTATAAAAATATCAAAAGAGATAGGGTAGGGAGAAAGAGAAGATTATCTTGGTCTTTAAATGAAATAAAATTATTTATTTTTAGTATATAAATCCTTTGACAGAACTAATATTTGCTTGCATAACATAGCACAACTAGAAGACATATATGGTGCAAGAGTCTAAGGACCATATTAGCTTTGAAGAAGGAAATGAAGTCACCATATACATTTTTAGATAATTAATATCACTTCATAAATATTTCCAAAAGAAGATAATTCATGAAACATTTATTAAGGTTCATCACTTACTCATGTGAGTATAGAACTTATCCCAAACTACCTTAGATCATATAAATATAAAACTAACTATAAATTAGGAAAATGCACAAGAAAAAGGGGTAAAAACTATTTTAAATCCTACCTAACTATATCTATTATATCATACATCCATATATTATTTCATTAAAAATCTAGTTTTTATAGGTAATTTCATGTCCTTGGGTCATTACTCAGTAACCACTAGGTGGCTTCAAGAATTCAATGAGACATTTTTTTATGAATTTGAATCAATCCAAATATTATTTGATTCTAATGTCATTAATACCAAAACCATGTTGACTAGGTTTTAATTGAATTTTGATCGATTGAGAGTTGCTAAGATATTTTAAGGAAAATTAGACTGCCATGTTCTATGCAGTAAGAACCATGCCTCACTAAGGCAATATTTTATCTTTTATGCTCTTCTATCTTTAGCTCAACATTCATGCCATGACTTAGATCCATGCTCTTTCTAGATTCACATTGAATTATACATTATTTGATCAATTCACCATTATTATGCCCCCCTAAAATTTGGAATTTTAGGTTAGATTAGATGCACAACCCATTCTTTATTTTTGACACATTGATGGGTTGGGATGACAGTCAATTTTAATTTCATATACTATTAACTAGGATGCCAACATGTCCTTGGTGGTAAAATCATGTCACATAACTATTATTCACTCATCCACTACTTGAATGGAATCAATGTATGTTACTTTCTATACAATTTTTATGAGATAATATTTTTACACATGGCATCATATCTCTCAACTAGGAGCTTTATTATGGGTTCTATATGCATAAATTAATCTATGTCTATGATGAAATAGTATTTCACCATGTGGTTTAATATTAATTACTATATTAATCTCATACCTATCCAAACTTTTCTAATAATCCCTAGGCCACAATGAAGTAGGATCTTACCATGTGGCATCGTTTTATTCACTTGAAAGTTATTAGGTAGAGTCTTTCTTCAAATTTATATGTGTAAGTGAAGGGGAAAGATCTTGACACTTGGTAATATTTTTCGTATCTATAATTTCAAGGTCATGACCTAATCATATATAATCCATGATAAATTAGGGAATCTATATTTTTACAAGTGTCCTTATCCCATTCATATGGAAGGTTAGGAACCTCAAAACTATGATTAAGTTTTGTATAGGCACAAAGAAGTGAAATAACAAGATTGAGACACTTGGAAGTGTATCACCTATCCATAAGCTTATTGTATTATTGGAAAATATTTAGGTCTTGAAAGATATGGTGAATCAACCAACTAATAATTGGAAATTATTCACTCATCCAAGGATCGTGATTTTAAAAAAATTGATCAAGTTTATAATCCAATGGGATAAAATAAAGTAGCCATTAGAATTTAAATTTGACATTGATTGAAAATGGTTAAGTCAAAAGCTAAAAATAAAGTAAAGTAAGTAAAGATAAATGAATAATAATAATTAACTTTGTCAAACCTAAAGATAAAATTATCCCAATGATGAAAAAGTGACTAAGTCTAAAAAAATAAACCATGAAAATACTTAGTCATTTTTAATCAAAGAGTAAAAATTGGACCAAAAGGAGATAAATTCAATGGGAAAAATAGTCCTATTTTCTAAAAAAGTTAAAATAATAAAACAAAATAAATACTTATCCAACTAATTTTAAATAAAGTAAATAATGGACAAAAAAGATAAGGAATGAAAGTAAAAAATATGGGATAGTTACATAATCTACCTAAGTTTAACAATGTTTTTACCCAAAAGGGAAATTTTTATGCATTTCAAAAAATTAATTAAAAAAAATCTAAGACTCTTCAAACTGATGCAACTTTAGATAATAACATCAATTAAGTCCCAAATACAATTTTTAAACCAGAATAATATATTGAACATTTGTTTTTCTGACTTGGTTAAAATAATGAAGATAACCTAAAATTTAGTCTTCACTCTAGGGATATTTTTAGTTAGGCCAATAATTGAAATAGGTATAGGGAAAAAAATACATTAAATAAATATACCATATTTTAGAATAATATGTTCCATGATGAAATTAGGATGTATTGTGAAAACAAAACCAAATTTTGACTCTACTAGAATATAATCCTAACCATTTTGGAATAAAGAAACATTTGTTTGAACCTAGAAATTTTGACTAAAAGAGTGCATGGAACATGAAAAAATTCAAGGAAAAGGGAGGATTAGATAAATGACAAAAATTATGTCATTGACCTGGCGTATGCTAATGAGCTAATTTATCAATAATTAGAATATATAAGGATTACCTACTATGTATCCAACTATTAGGCTAGTGAATTATACCTTATAAATGATTACTTAGACAATTCTCCACTACTAGATAAGTGTCCATATCCTAATGGATTTGTATCTTATCCCACTTAATGCCTCACTCTACTACCATCTTGGTCTCCATATCCCCAATAGAGATTTGCCTAAATGACCTAGAATTGAGTTTTTCAGATAATAGATTTTTATTTTCTATTTTTATTTTATCTTCTCTTTATTTTTTTATCTTAATTCTAGAGTGGGGTCCGTCAAGGAAAATTAAATTTATGACTATATATTATTCACCCTAGTTATTCCCCATAATAGGCTCACACAAGCAAATATATAAACCATTTAATATGTGATTTTGTGCTTGGTTTTAGAAGAATATTTTTAGTGGTCAACTAACTTACCTGAACTTTCCCAAATAAGAACAAATCCATAAACACACAATAGTCTATGCTTTCAAAATTGACTAAGAGACAAAATCTAATGTTAAAAACTACTAAAATATTAATCTTACACCAAAATGTCACTTGTGTTACCTACTTATATACCTTTAATTATTAATTTAATCAATGTGAAACCACATGGAAAAATAGTTGGGGTAGTCCCAATGATGAAGGTAGAGAAAATAAGAAAGCATGCCTAAACTAACAATAAAATAGGAAAGCAAAAAATGGTAAGTAGGACAACAAAATAAAACATTTATGGGACTATTCCAAGCTATTTCAAGCTTGAAATTAGTGCTTGAGGAAGTATCCATTGACAATCAATGGAACATCCTCACTAATTAGATACCTGAGGTAAAACAAATCTTGCTTAGGATTTTATAAATTTTATAGGTTCATAACCATAAGTCATCAAACTTGCCATGATGCCCATGTTTTTCATAATCCTTATCCCAAAGAAGGACTAAATTAGAGATCTAAAAGGTTTTCACTTTATCCCACTTATCAAACCAAAATTTGACAAATAGTTGATTCTTAATAAAGCATAATAGGGATACATCACATTTTTATTCCAATTGCATGAAATTTAGGAGGCAAACTTCTATCTTATCATAAATATTCAGGTAGTCTCTCACAAATTTTGAGTTTGGGATTCTTAGGTTCACTCAAAAAATGTGATCTTAACCACCCTATAAAAGACTTTATTCTAGTCCTATTAGACCAAAATTCAAATTTTAAACCCTAATGCTAGTCTATGGAAAATTTTTTCCAAGATCTTATAAATTACATCTAATAGAATTTTATTTGTTTATTAAAAAATCCCATTATCTTATAGATAATAGTTGGATTAGAATTTGAGAATTACCTAATTATTATAGGCCCATTTAGTGAATTATAATAAAGATAAATTAGGGCCATTATCACATATAAGAACATATGGCAATCTAAACGTGGTGATGATATGCTCCTTAATAAATTTGATCACATGTTAGTTGTGTAATTCCTAAATGTTTGAGCCTAATTCCAAGGAGTGTAATAGTATATTTTATTAAGTATTAACTTATATCCTATATAATAATTAGCATTGATATCTCCCACAAAGTCTAATCCCCATTTTTGAAATCCTTGTTTCTTATTAATTCAGTCATCTCAAAGATATGTCTTCATGGGTTATTCTAAATAATAAGCCTAATTTAATCATGAAATGGATACTCTTTAGACACACCACTCTTTTTTAGGTGGATTTGAAATGATCTAGACACTCATTTTTCAATAAATAATAGACTATGTCCTTATACCAATCATCACTAGTGATATTTTGTACTATATAATGCAATAAAACTATCTACAAATCCACTTTAGTTATTTCCTTGATGAGTCCTTGAACTATTAAAATATTAATTGGTTAAATATATAGATAAAATTATTATATAATAGTCATCCATTTTCCATGTCTCTCACCTAGTTCATTTTACATCAATATTATTTGAATAGTTAGGTCAGGCATAATAGTGAACACTTTGTTGCACAAGATGTAATGTCTAAACATTTTAACTACTTTGATCAAGGGAAAATATTATTTTTCAATCATTGAATATCTAAATTAAAAATTTATGAAGGGTGATCTCATAAATGAGATAAGCCTCTAATCTCTAACTTCCCTTTTATGTGTTAGGATTGTAACACTTAAATGTTCTAAATGATTAACACTAGTGTGTTTAAAATTGATTTATATATCTCAATGAAAGCCTCTTATGATCTATCTTGGAATTATTATTGAGTGGTCAAAATATGTTTGAAAAGCCTAAAATTAACTTCCTCACAAAGTTGATTTTTCCAAAGAATGACTTCAACTCTTTCTTACTCTGGGTAATGGAATCTTGAGGATTTATTCAACTATCTTCAAGTCTATGCAAATAACTTGTCCAAAGATTATGTGGCCAAGTAACTTCCCTTAATTTTCCATTAATATGAATTTATTAAGATTAAAGGAAATTTCATGATCTTTACAAATTTAATGTACCATTCTCATGTTCATTACATGGTCTACTTAGTTCTTAGAAAATACAGACAAGTCATCCATGTACATCACAATACATTTTCCAATGAGATCTTTCAATGTAGTCTCCATCACACATTGTAAATTAGCACTTCCATTGATTAATCCAAATGACATCCTCTTATATGTGAATTTGCCCCATTCCATTGTAAATTAAGTCTTAATTATGTCCTTATAATTGATCATCACCTGATTATATCTTGAATAACCATATAGGAATGACATTATGTCCTTATAATTAAACATCACCTGATTATATCCTAAATAATCATATAGGAGTGACATCATTTGGGATCCATTTACTATCTACAATACTTCATCTAGTGAGGGAAGTGGGTAGTTATATTTCTCTAATGATCTATTTAAGTTCACAAGTCAAAGGTTCGATCTCTCCATGCTTATTTAAAACTGACACAAAATTAACTACCTAGGAGAAGTGCTTAATAGGAATGATGTTCTTTGTGTAAAATTTTTTTTTCACTTATTTGAATATTAAAGGTTATAGTAATGGATTGAATAGCCTTTAGATTTGATAAAATGGTTTATCACCAAGCTTAAGATGGATGGTATGAGTAAATATAAAAGTGTTTAACACTTTCAAATATCCATAGATCCATGTAATATAATGCCTAAAGTATTTTAATTCTTGCACAATCCCTTGTGTTTGATATTGGGTGAAATTTGGGCCCAAAATTAAACTTTTTGGTTTATTTTCATTGCCCAGATTATAATTTTCATGTGGCATACCCTTGTCAAAGGATATTTTATCTTTCTCATGTTGATATTACATGTAAATCCTCCTTTCTATTAAAACCATACCTTTCTATATTTTATTGGTTTTCAAGTCGATTACTCATCCTTCATCTAGCTCAAACTCCCCTTTTTCATCCTCATCAATAATATGAGATTCATATAGATCATGTTGGTGATGAAGTTGATTATATGATGATAATCATTAAATACTTGGAATTTCTTGAAATTGTTAGGAATGGAGGGAATATACACTAACTCTATTAAGAATATTCTCAACTTTAGTAATTAGTTCAAAAATGCTTTTAGTTGTTACCAATTCACCCATCATGTGAATTATTATAAAATAAAATGTCTAGATGTTGAATGCATTGTATTGAATTAAATTTCACACTCTATTATGGTATTTTTAGAGATACTTGTCATTATAAGCATAGTGTAGACACTATTTCTAAATTATATAGTACCTCAATCTTTTCCACTTGGAAAATACATATCATAGATGTACCTTAAAATTATAGATCTTTGCTACTACCAAAAATATCACATACACTATCTCTCTATGCCTCATTGCTTATATCTTAATATAATTCAAACCTTTTATCTTGCCTAAAATGTTATAAACCTGATTATCTTTAATCTCTATAAGTTTAAGACCTACACCTATTTGATAACTACCCATACACTTGTATCGATGCAAGTGTCCTACCCAGATGTAAGTGTATTATGCCCTAAATTCATACAATTTATAAATGAAACATATCCTAAAGGTTGGCTTAAGTGATTTAATGTGATATATTCTCTAAAGGGTTTGATATAAATATAACACCAACCCTCATTCATTCATAACATATTAAATACCTAAAATATACCAAGGCAACTTAACACAAACATTTTGTCAAGCACTTAAGTGATAAAAACATTCTTATTTTCTCCAATTTCTAGAGAATTCATAGGGACAACACATATTTAGGTTTGAAGTACTGAAGGATTAGCCCAAGATTTATATTTTCCAAGTTACAAGGTAGGTCATTATTTTACTTTATTATCGCATATTACATGATTCACACATAAGGGATAACTACATAAGTCTGAGCCCTCTTTAGAGTACTGGCTATGTAAGTAGAACTTATTGATAGAGAGGTCTTTAGGGAAGCTTGGCATCATGTGCCCACTATCCCATTTTTTCCATAGCCAATATAAATATTAAAAACTAAGGTAGTTCTATTTGAAAATGGGTGATAGTCCATATCAGACTATACCATACTGAAGGTGACATAGAACCTAGAAGAATCTAGGTGGTCACATCTTGTTTCAATAGGTATTCCGTACTAGACACATTATGTCCAAGTCAGATAGTAGTGTCAACACAACCATCTCAGTTGATGTAAGTGTTCACAACTACAAATGTCAAATTTATATAATCAGGTGACTATTCCAAAATCTATATCTAGTCCACTTTATACATATTCTAGATCCATATCTGTATTGGCATCATAACCAAGTATCTTGTTTTATTATAATATATAGCATAATTTTAATTTTTATTCTTAGCACTTTCTAATAAATTCATTATATGTTTATTTGAGTTTTGAAAACAATTAGCCTGATTTAGAGATAGTCTACCATCCTTTTTCCCTAGGATATCTCTACCCCTTTAACCCTATATTCCCCACTATATTTTAGGGTTA
Source organism: Torreya grandis (assembly GCA_037957365.1). Lineage (NCBI taxonomy): Eukaryota > Viridiplantae > Streptophyta > Pinopsida > Cupressales > Taxaceae > Torreya > Torreya grandis. The sequence goes on along the minus strand of JARHVA010001722.1, from coordinate 1,803,172 downwards.
AAAATTTGGTGAACCTAATTTTTTAACATAATTTATTCCTCAATGTACCCTATAGGATATTTCTTACTTGTCTTATCCTAATATTTATATTATTTATCTCTCTTATCATGGATGATATTGATTTCTTTGATGACTATGATTATGAAATTCTCTAACTTTATATCAAATAAGGGGTAAAAATTGATCTCTCATATATCCTTATAAATTATAAAGTGTCTAATCTCAAATATTTTATTGATGGTAGTAACCATCCCTCTAATTATGTTTATGCTTATGCCATTTGAAGAGATGAATTGATTCATCTTAAGTAAGATAAAGAGCCTTTATTGTTACTTCCAACACCACCATCATATGATTTTGGCCTTTGATATTTTTTAAAATATGGATACAGAGGACAAGTCTTGGGTAAACATGAGTAAGGTATAGCCCACCCTATATCTCTAAAATATAATATATATCGAAAAGGCTTAGAATTTTTATAAAAGTCCATGAGACACCAATAGGGAAAGTCATCTAATCTTTCCCTTCCTGCATAATCTACCAAAAAAGTGGGAACATATGACCAAGATAATCCTTCACATGATCAAATATTTAAAAAAATATATATATGAATGAATTATAAATTTATTATAAGGGAGGAATTCATTCAAATGAAGTAATTCAAACCCCCATAATTATAACATTTCAAAATAATGTCCCCCTTATCAAGGATGATGATTCTCTTTTCCCTTCATTTTAAATTGTAAATTTTCAGAAGGTTAACATGACATCATGGCATATTTACCAAGTATATTTAAAGAACTATGAAAAAGAGACCATTCCAAACCTAAATTTCCAAATGTTCTAAATCTATCAACTAAGGTCTTTAACCCAAGGGATCTTTATCTCCCAAGAGAGTCATTAATGTAAAATGTTTATACCATACCCAAAGATGTACCTTTATAAAATCTCCCTCTAATACCAATTTCTATATCTATATCAAAAGTGAATAAATCAAGATATTAAAATGATATAACAAGGGTACCACCATTTAGATCTAATACCATTACCAAAATATCATAAATTCAATTATTCATAACTTACACTTATTATCCATGAAGAAAATTATAATCATATGCCTAGATTCAAGAGAGGTGGTGGATTAGAATCAATGATAAAACCTATTCCAAACACCAACATTCCCATGGAATATATTATTTATATGATGAACACTAATTGAGATCTTCAAAAATAGGTTTAAATACTTTAAATGCAAATGGATTCCCATAATACTAATGTAAATGTTACCTCATTTAAAAATCAACCTATTGCATAATGTATACTTGAATATCCTTATCCACAAGATTTTGAGCTACCAAATTTACCTCTCTTTTTGAGTCATAAGGACCCAATCGACTACATGATTAACTATGATAAATTAGTGTTAAAAGTATTCCATATGAAAATGTTTGATGAGGCTTGTAATTGGTTTTATAGCCCACTAAAATGTTCCTTAACCACTTTTACATAGCTAACATATTATTTCTTCATGAATGTCAATATACATAAGGTGTTTAAACTTAAATTAGAACATTTTAACAACTTTAGATAATGTGATGATGAATCCCCTTAAGACTATACTATTTAATTCAAAAGTACATCATATGAGCTAAAATTTAGAAATTTAGATTTAGAATTACAATTATTTTTTAGTAGAGGTATTATTTATCCATTGAAATAAAGAGTATTGCATAAAATTATGATTCATTTACCCATTTATATGTGTGTTAGTTCCCAAAATTACACTAAATAAATTAGGCCCTTGTCAAGTATAAATGCCTAAGTCCTCATCCCAAGTCCTATTTTCAAGTGTTCATGAAAGGTCAAGTTTCATGTTAAATTGGCTAAGTGTTAATTTAGTCTTTATTTAGCATATATTGAAGGTCTATTTCCTTCAATCATTTTGCTTTCATAAAGGTTCTAAACATATATTTCCTTTAGGAATTTTGCTTGTGAAAAAAGTCTAAGAAAATTCTATGTTTTAGCCAAAGTGTTAGAAAAAATCCTAAAGACCTATTTGTTTCAAACATTTTATCTATGGAAAAAATCCCAACTATTTATTTCCATCAAACATTTTGTCAACTACAAAAAGTATAAAATATAAATTCTTGAAGGTATTTTTTTCACACAATAATCCCAATAAACTTGCAATATTTTGGGAAAAATGTTAAGTTTGATTGCTTAAGCAAAAATGCAAAAGTTAGTTTCTTTGGGGAAATTATTTTGGAAAAAATGTCTGAAACAATTATCTCAACCAGTTTTTTTCAAAATAAAAGCCTTGAAGAAATGTTTTGGAACAAAAATTTTGAGGACCCAAAGGCTGAATTAAAATAGGGATGCCAGAAACAAAAGGTTTGAGACAAAAATGTTGAAGACCAAAATACAAAATATAAAAGTCTTGATGATGATCTTATGGATGTCATTAATAGCCACATGAACATCTTTGATGGTCACATAATCATTGAAATTAAGCTTAGATTCTATCCATTAGGGATTACATTTGATGGTTGTGTGGATGCCATTGACAATCATGCAAATGTCATGTGATAGGTGTGTTAATATCATATTTGAGCCACCAAGATTATCTATTGGGGCTTAAATTTGATGATCATGCACCCATCAAATACATTCACATAGATGTCAAATGATACATACATGGATGTCAAATTTAAGCCATGGTAAATAGCCAATAGCATTTAATATTTTGGATCTAGATTGATGGTATACATTCTATCAAGCTTTAGGATCAGTGGTGTGAGTGAGAGATAACTTGTCAAAGAATTTGATTTGAATAAGGATCATCTATGTGGTGGAAGGGAACTAGCTTGACATAAATTGACTATGTAAGGTGTAATAAAGCCTATGGATTATCCAAGTAGCATGATCTTTGGGGTGTTAATGGAGATCTAATGAGTCAAAATTAAAGTTAATGTTAAATGGATGTTGAGATACTATAAATATTCCAAGTGGTATGCTCACATTCATCATATAGATAAGGATATGGTAGCACTAGTCTTAGGTGGATTATTAAAGGATTTAGACCTAATGATGTGTTGACATGTTTCCTATGGGAAATAGTCACATTTCAAGTAAATTAATAGAGTAACATGGTAATTTCACATAGGCATACACCTCTTATTCAAGGACCTTATGCAAGGCAATTGGCTGAGCTTTCACCATTAGTAGTAGGTTGAATTGGCAAAATTGTAAATGAAACATGGTAACCCTGAGGGTGAATTTTTTTCATTTTTTTCATTAAAAAATATATGAAGGAAGCCCAAAAATTCTAGATGTGAAAAAGGTCAATTTTTAAAATGTGAAATGTGAAACAAGTTAGATCCAAAAGGTAAAAAGTTGAAAATTACTTGAGTCTTTTACATTTTTTAATTGTTGTTCTTGTCCAAGTTCCTCTATGAAATACAAATTGTAGGCTTACACATCCAAGGTGGGCCACTCCAACGAAGATCATTTGAATAGCCATGGATATATAATATTCTTAGGAAATCATTTCAAGAGTAGTTTATTCCATGGCGTGCATGAGAGGGAGGGCATCTATCTAAAATTTTCTAGTTGTGTAAGCAACTGGTCCAAGGCATCTTCAAGTAGTTCTACATAAAAATAAATGGTTTGTTTTCCCTCCACCATGAATATTCTCCTTATACCTCATTTAAAATAATTTATATCCAAAAAATCAAGTGGTTTTATTGTAAATCTCCATCATTCCTTGTAAATTCAATTGTAATAATCATTTTCATTACAAATACATGAATATTCTAGGCATGGCAAAATATTTATTATAGCTAAGAGCATCTTGGTAGGACTTTGAAAATTGTATATTTAAAATGGGTAAAAAATGTATAAATAGAGGGCTTTTCCTCTATTTGAGGAGTTGGTTGGCCATTTTTTGGTCATTATTTATGGGTTATTTTTGGTCTTTGTTTCTATCTCCAAGTATATGCTCTTCCAAATTTTTGGATCATGGTTGTCTATCTCTTTTGCCTCTCTTGGTAAGGTGGTTGTAGCCATATAACCATTAGAAAGCTTTGAGAGCATATGTATATGTCTTCCCTATCCAACATGGAATAAATCCACCATGCTTATCCCCATGGTAGAATTTTGAAACATTGGTGTATGTAAGATTTTATATAAAGTTAATGAAAAATACTTGTGGTTATTTATTGTATTTTATTGATGAAATAAAATAATGTGTTTTCATAATTTTTGTTGATTGGATATTTGGCTTTGTGTTCAGTACTGGTTGTCATTTTGAGTATGTACTTAGGTTATAAATCCATTTATATAATTATATTTCAAAATATGTTGTTGAATACCTTTTAAGGGTACCCTAGGTTCATGAATTTAGTAGGAGAAAGTTTTTGAGAGTCTAGTTTTAGTGTATGTTCTAGGGTTTTAGGGATCATTTGGGTATTTTCATTCTATTGGCATCAATGGATGCAAAGTTCTCCATGGCTTGAATTTTATTTTTCCTACACCTATACAAAGGATAATGTCATGAATATTGAAAGAATCATTACTATTTGAAAAACCACCAATACACCACCATGCCCTTCCTCTTTACTATTATCAAACTATTTTACCCTATCCGAACCTAAAAATAATACCCCTTATTGCTTATCATAAGTGTTATTTTCCCTGAAAATGCACAAAATCTTTCATAAACTCAGCACTACAATTTTCCATTCAGCCCATGTTGTTTAAAATTATGTAGAATGAAAGTTGTGGTCAAATACCCATCTATCTTCAATAGCTTATATCTAGCCTAGATCATTTGTTCATTCTTTTTAATAGACCTTCCTAGGTAGAGAGAGAAAGTTTGGTTGTGTTCTAGTCATATTTGTGTTCCCTTGTGCCAATAATCCCCATGGAAGTTAAATTGTAGAATCTCTCCATGTGAGCAAGCTACCCCAAAAGTCCTTTCACCTTAGTTCAGGTAGAGCTAGAAGTAGTAAGGAGCTAACCATACCCTTTGTAGGTGCCTCTTAGTCATTTTATATGGTTAGTTCATTTTGGATGTTAAACCCTCCCTTATATACAATGAAATATCATTGGGTTTCTCATATTTGTTTGCCATTTTCTTCATGTGTGTAAGACCAAGTGATAGAGGTGTATAAATAGGAACCAATATTCAACTGGTGTGATTATTGAGGACACTTATTTTCAACCATGTTGTTGGGGACTCTTGTAGAGAGGTGATTGTAAATTAGGTTTGAAAAAATTCTCTACCTACATTTGATGCAAGTAATCTCTGTTGCAATTTTAGAAAAAGATTTATACATATTATTTCATGTGTTTGAGAGTTGAGGTTATTTGAATGTACTTTTCTATATTGGATATCAATGCCACAATACTCCATTAGGGACATGCTAGGAATTGATAGATTTTACAATTTGAATTCTACTAAATTTGTCATGTTTTGAGGTGGTTTCCATTGTTTGAACATAAATCTCAAATTTTCATTGTCTTTGATCTCATAAATCATCACTAATTTCAGCAAGATATGGTTTTAGTATGTATCACTATAAGTTTGTAAGAGGTTATATTCTAGAATTTTACTTCTAGTGATGAATCGAAAAAACATCTGGTTTCAAAAAAAGATTAGTGCCTATCTACAATATCTTTATGTTTGAGAGTTCTCTTACTTGTGAAGCTGAAAGGACTAAGGTCATCCTTCAAATTTGAATCATCTAAGAAACTTGTCTCACCCATAAGTGTTCATCAAAGAATAAGGAGACAAGTTTGGAGGCTTGTCAAAGAATAAAGTATAGCTACAAAATATTGTTTAAGCTATCAATATTCTAGTAATCCTAAACTTTTTGTTGAAATTCTTATTGCTAAAGATTTTCATAGTTCTCTTAATGATTCATTTTCATATAGTCCAATTTATTTTAAAGCTCCTTCTTAACTATTTGAATACCCTCCTAAGTTTGATCCTATAAGTCCACCTCATTCACCCCCTCACATCCCTTTGCCATTTTTGCTTGAACCTACCATTGAACTAATCATGAGGAATAAGGATCGAGGTGAAAATGAGCATTTTGTATTCAAAATTCCTAGATTTAGTCCTATCAATTTTGATGACATGGAAGGTTATCCTAATGAATTACCTAATGGATTAAGGAAATGCCTTCCAAAATTACAAGGGATAATGCAGTGAGTGGTGATCCAAACTTGAAGGCTTTTCACAATATCATTGAAGATTATGAGGTTGTGCATGAGAATGTGTGCATTAAACTATTTGTGCACATGTTGGAAGAAGATGCTCATGAATGGTTCAATTCCCTTCCCTATGGATGTATTGATTCATGGGAAGAGATGAAAAATGTTTTTAAAACTTAATATGGTGATAGGATTGATCTAATTTTTCTTTTTGTTGCATTTGAAAACATAAAAAAAAAAATCCTAATGAGTGTGTGTAGGACTTCAATATAATGTTCAACAAGGCTATGATGTGTCTACCTGAGAACATCAAGCCTAGTGAAATAGTGTGCTTGATTAAATACTATGGTGCCTTTGACAAGAAGGCTTATTATCATTTAAGGGATAAGGCTCCCACTAACTAATGGTTGGCATTCAATATGGGAATCCAAATTGAGAACAACATAAAGGTTGTGGGTAGGCCCATGAACAAGTAGGTTGATGCAAAGTTGGATAATCTAGAAAAGATATAGTCTAAGATATCCAACCTTGAGGAAATGGATAATACTTTAGCCTCCATTGTCAAATAAATTTCCTATAATTTAGCTAGAGATGAGAACGGGTTGCCTCAGAGGCTTGCATGTGATGTTAGAAATTAGAACAAAGGGGATGGAAAAGAGGTGTTGGATTAGTTACATGCCAAGGTAAAAATAATGAATTATGATTTAGACAATGATTGGTGTGATAAGTGCTTCCTTCCACATCCCCCATGTGATACTTTTGAACCAAGTGATGAAGATATAGATGATCCTAAGTTTGTGTTTGATAATGATGATGATATTTTGATGTTTAATTATCAGGACTCTCCATGTAAGTTTTTTTCCTCCATAGAAATGATGAATGTTTCTAATGTTGATCAATTTTGGAGTGTGATCAAGAAGGTATGTGTCCCAACATATGAATTTTATTCTAATAATTATATGACACAAGCAAATGAGTTACCCAATCATGATGTAATTGAAGATTCAAATTATAATTTGAAAGAAATGTTATACATGAATGTATTTTTGCATTGGGTACCTCTATTATGAATATGAACATTATTGAGCAACTAGTTACTATTGATATTGGGTTTGACATTTAAGATGATATTTAGAAGATGTCACTTGATGAAGATGGGGTTGTCTTTCTACCCCTAAGGATGAATTAAATAATGTATTTTAATTAAATATAATTCTAAATATAATTCTAAGAGACCACAAAGATTCTAAGTGGCATGGTCATTTGCATCATAAAGATAAGGATCTAGTAGTACTAGTCTTAGATGGACTATTCAAGGATATGGACCCAATGACATGTTGACATGTGTCCTATGGTTAAATTTAACATTTAACATAGATGAATAGAGTAACATGGAAATTTCACATAGGCATACATATCTTATTCAATAACCCTATGCAAGGCAATTGGCTGAGCTTTCACCACTGGAAGTAGGTTGTCTTGGCAAAATTGCAAATGAGGCATGATAACCTTGAGGGTGAAAATAATGAATGTTTTTCATTCAAAAATATACGAGGGAAGCCATAAAAGGCCATATGTGAAAAATATGATTTTAAAAAATGAAAAATGTGAAAATTAAGTTGGATCCAAAAGGTAAAAGGTTGAAAATGACCTGAGTCTTTTGATTTTTTTCATTATTGTGTTTGTCCAAGTTTTTCTATGAGAAAAATTGTAGGCTTACAAATCCAAGGTGGGCCTCTCTAAACAATATCGTTCAAATAGACATGGATCTAGAATATTCTTATGAAATCCTTGCGAGAGTAGGTTGTTCCATGGCATGCGTGAGAGGGAGGGCATCTATCTAGATGTTTCTAGCTTGCAAGTATGTGGTCTAGGGAATCTTTAGGTAGTTCCACATAAATAAAAATGGTTTGTTTCCCCTCCACCATGAATATTCTCCTTCCATCTTGTTTGAAATAATTTTCTAGCCAACAAATCAAGGGGTTTTTTACAAATGTCCACCATTCCTTGTAAAGGCAATTGCAACAATAATTTTTCTTGTAAATACATGAAGATTCTAGGTGTGTCAAAGTATTTGTTCTAGCTAAGATCATCTTGGTAGGACTTTGACAATTACAGATTTGAAATGGGTTAAAAATGTATAAATAGAGGGCTTGTCCTCTATTGGAGGGGTTGGTTTGTCATTGTGTGTGGGTTGTTTTTGGTCCTTATTTTTCTCTCTAAGTATAGGATCTTCCAAATTTTGGTATCATGGATGTGTGTGTATTTTTCCTATCTTGCTAAGGTGGTTATAGCTTTACAATAATTAACAAGCTCTATGAGCATCTATATATGTCTCCCATGTCTAAAATGGATCAAATTTACTATGCTTATCCCCATGGAAGCATTTTGAAACATTGGTGTGTGTACTATTTTATTTCAAATTAATGGAAAATACTTATGGTTCTTTATTATATCCTATTGATGAAATGCAATAATGTCTTTTCACAAATTCTATAGATTGGTTATTTGGGTTTGTGTTCATTACTAGTTGTCATTTTGAGCATGTACCTAGGTTATAAATACATTTAAGAAATTATATTTATAAATATGTTTTTGAATACCTTTTAAGGGCACTTTGTGTTTATGAACTTAGTAGGAAAAAGTATTTGATATTCTAGTTTCAGTGTATGTTCTAGGGTTTTAAGGATCATTTAGGCATCTACATTCTATTAGCACCAACGGATAAAAATTTCTCCTTGTAGTTTCCATGGATTGAATTTTAGTTTTCCTACACCTCTATAAAGGATAATGTCATGAATATTTTAATAATCCATGATATTTAAAAATGCACCAACTCACCACCATACCCTTCCTCTTTACTATTATCAAACTATCTTATCTTGTCCTACCCTAAAAATAATACGTCTTATTGCATATCATAAGTGTTATTTTCCATTTAGATGTATATAATATTTCTTAAATAACATGTGTTTGTACTTTAAATACCTAGCACTACAATTTTCCATTCAACCCATGTTGAAAAATTTGTACAATGAAAGTTACAGTCATATACCCATCTATCTTCAATAGCTTGTATTTAGTAAAGAACATTTGTTCACTCTATGTGATATCCCTTCTTAGGTGGCGTCAGTGATTTTGGTTGTGTTCTAGTTATATTTATCTTCCCTTGTGCCAATAATACCCATAGATTTTGAATTTCAAAATATTTCCATGTGAGAAATCTACCCCACAGGTCTTCTCACCTTGGTTCAAGTAGATCCAAAAGTAGTAGGGAGCTAACCATACCCTTTGTAGGTGCCTCTCAATCATTTTATCTAGTTGGTTAATTATAGATGCCAAACCCTCCCTCAAATAAATTGAAATATCATTGGGTTAATTAGTGTGAAAGGTTGAGCAAGTGTATAATTTGGAACCAACAATGTGTATGTTCATATATAGTCTTCATTCATCCTTACTTAGACAAAAGAGCTTATCATATGCCCTTCTAAGTACCAAGGTTTTATTCCTTACACAAAGGAGGAAGATGAATTAATAATTTAACATTATGAACAAAAATGTGGAGTTCATAATATTTATATGGGATCTCTAAAAGGTATACTCAAAATGGGACCAATCCAAGGTCCACATCTTATGAAAATACGCTAAAGTGAATAAAATAAAAGACATCCATGCTAAAAATATTTTAAAATAAAATTATTCATGGGTGGTGATTATTTTTGGCATAACCACATTGATCCTACACAAATAAAAACTAATTACAATGTAATATTTTTACAACTTGGTTTTAACCTACAAGACTTAAAAATAAAAGAAGATTGGAAACACTCCCTGGGCCACATAACATCATCATTTACTTATGGTCCTAAAGTTATTTAAACATGGGTTTGGGTTATAAAAAAAAATCTCCATATGTATTTAGAATGGATACTATTTGGTTATATTAAATGGGAGCATAAATTGACCAAAATCAGTAAGATATTTCATTTTCTCATATAGGAAAATTGATCCAAATTCCAAATGATAGAATTGGTTCTTCTACTTCACTTGTAAAATGTGAGGAGAAACATGTCATGTAACATTTTAATTAATTCAACCATGATCCAAACAAGGTAAAAGATCCAACTTAAGGTTGCACGATATCACATATACTGGAAATACTAAAACAAAAATCCAAAAATATTTTTAGCATTTACATATCCTATTAGCTCCTAGGCATTTATGTTGTTATCTCTATGTTGGTATATGGTATATAATCACACACTTATTTTGATTATGATAAGCATACATATATACATAATATATGAACTTTCAAATGTTGGGATTTCTCTTTACTCAAATTATGAAGATATTGGGGGCGTCCACATCTTTTGATCATGATACATCCAAGTTGTATCATTGTTTGGTCACCTTAAATTATCATTTTATATCTCATATATGTACTTACATGTTCCTTTGTCCATGCTTATATATTTTTTAAGTGTACATGATATGCTTTGTACTTAATATTTTTTTTCTAACACATACATCTATTAAACAATACTATTTTTATGTTGGTTTCTTATGCTTTCATTTATGCACTTAATTGAGTGTATTGCCTTGATATTATATTTATTGTTTGATAATTTGAATATGCTTCATTATTTACAATCATAATGACTTTGTTTCCATCTTTTACATTTGAATATGTCATTATTTATTGTATTTTTACATTTGAATATGTCATTTCTTGCTTTATGGACATTAGACTAAGTCATTTCCATTTGATTTTATGGAATTTGAACATGCCACTTATCTTAGGTTTCCTTGGACCATTTTATTTTGAATTTAGTTTGAGTTCTCTTTCATGTGCAATTGATTATTTGTTAAACTTATACTATCACTATCTATATGTTGACATGATTCACATAATGCATCTTTAGACTTCATGTGATCACATTCTTTATGATTCAATGATATATCTACATATACAAGTTTCATCTATATGTTAAATGGTAATTTCACCATTTACATGGCTATCTCATAATTTTTAGGTAAGGTGACTACTTAATTGCTAATTCCCTCACCTAAGAAGGGATGGGCATATCATTAGGGGCATGTCATAGAGGCATGACTTCCACATTGCCTCATAGATTTAGATTACAGTGAGGGCATGTTTTGGAAACATGTTCTCCACACATTTATCATAGTTTTAGATTTAATTGGGGTATGTTTTTTAAATATTTTATCCACACTTATTCGAAATTCACCATACCCAAATTATAGTGGGGGCATGTTTTGGAAATATGTCCTCCACATTGGAACTTATATATTTTGTCATATTTTTACATATATAGTGGGGTAATGATTTGGAATAATTTTTTCCATACTTAAAATAGTTTTGAATTGGCTAAATTAAATAGTTACATGATTTAGATACACATTTGTGGTAAAATTATATGCATTGGTAACATTATTATACATAGTTTTAGCATGAGACATATCTAATATTCTTACGTTATGAAATGTTAGCCTAATATTGTAAAATCAAATTAGTTTCAACTTTTTAGAAATTTTAGGGACTATCACCACCTAATAGGTTGGAATTTTATAGATTATATTAAGCTAATATACTATAATAGTTTGTTAAATTTCTAGTATGGTTGAGGTTATTAAATCACTCAATCTTTCCAATTTTATAGGTTAGACATAATTGTATCATCTATCCTCACCATTTGGATAGTGTGAGTTGAGTTATTTCACTCACACTAACCAAGTTATAATTATTATTGGGTTGCATGGTTGAGATAATCTCAAATTTTGGGTGGAAATTCATCTTTTGTCCAAGGTTTTGGGAAATAACCCTCTAATCACTTTCTCTATATCTTTTTATATATGAAATTTACATAATTATATTTTTCCTAATATTAGTTTTAGTGATTAATAATGATATATCATTTAAATAAAATTTAAAAAAATGCAAGATGGTTGCATCAATACACATGTTTCTTCCTGAACCTTTCTCTCTTTCAATTTTAATTATTTCAATACTTTCAATTTTAGATTATATATTGTAACCTGATCCTAGTTCTAGGTTAGTCCTCAATAAATCACTCAAGTTAGACTCAATTAAATATGAGGTGTGTTATACATAACCAAGTATGTATTCCTTCTCCTTTAAACTTAAAATTTCATTACTAAATTAAAGGGGGAAAATGTAGACACTATTCATAAATTTTATAACACCTCAATCTTGCATACTTGGGAAAAACATATCATGGATGTAACTTCTACTTATATACCTTTTCTATTATCAAAAGGTTCACATACACTATCTCTTTGTGCCTCATTTCTTATCTTTTAGTATGACCTATGTATTATGATGACTCAAACCTGTTATCTTTCCAATAATTTTATAAGCTTGATTAGCTTTCATATCTGCAAGTTCTATACCTACATGTGTTTTCCAACTACATGACCACTTACATCCTAGTTAGAGAGTTTTATTAATGCAAGTGTTCTACCCTAACGTAAGTGTATATTGCCCTAAAGTTATCCAATGTGCAAATATAATGTATCCTAATGTTCATCTAAATTGATTTAATGTGAGATATTTTCCAAAGGTTTTGGTATAAATATAATATCAAACCTCATTCATTCATAACCTATAAAATACCTAAAGAGACAAAGGTAACTTACTAAAAACATTCTTTCAAGCTCTCAAGTGAGAAAAGCTTCCCTATTTTCTCTTATTTATATATCAATCATATGAAAAACACACATAAAAATAGGTCCAAAGTAATAAAAGAGAACCCCAATAGATATATTTTCAAAGTTATAAGATAGGTCATTTTTGTACTTTATTATCACACATTGCATGATTCACACACAAGCTAATAGATAGGGGAAAACTACATAAGTATGAAGTCCTCTTTAGATTATCATATATGTATAAAATGATCATTAATAGAGGGGTTTTTGGGATAGATTGACACCATATTCCCACTTTCCCATTTTTCACATAGCTAGTATGAATATGAAAAACTATGTTTTTTTTAATTTGACAAGGAATAGAAATGTATGACTTAGGTTTGAATGCACCAGAACAAAGGTAAAATATAAACTATAAGAATATAGGTGGTCATACCAATTTTAATAAATATTACATACTAGACACCTACATACAAGTTAGATAGTAGCATCGATGCAACCATCCTAGGTCAATAAAAGTGTTTATGTCTATAAAGGTCAAATTTTTAAATTCAAGAAACAATTATAGAATGCAAATCCAATCCACTTTCAATCTATTCTAGATCTAGATCTATATTAACATCAAAACTATCTCAATGTCATATTTCATTATAATACCTAGCATAGTTATAATTTCTATTATTTGCTTCTTAGTATAATAAATTTATTTATCTTTATCTAAGCTTTACAAATAATTGGACTATTTTAGATATATCCTACCATCTTTTTTCCCTAGGTTATCTCTACCCCTTTAACCATAGATTCTCCACATCTAGATTTTAGGATTAAACACATAGGGGATCCTAATTTTCTTGATCACTAATTATAAATCACCAAATAATTTCAAATTCTAGAATTTATTTCTAAGATTGAACTAGAGGCCATGAAATAATGCTTGATACATAACCACATTATTTGTGCATGTAAATTTTATTTAAAAATCTAGTAAATATGAATTTCATCACAGGTTGATGAGTTCAATTATGGTGCCACACCCACTTTTTGACTTGAAGCCATCAAAATTTAGGGTCCATATGTGATCTTCATATATGCACAATGAAATATGATAGGTATATGTTGTATACAAAGTAAAATTCAATGGATATATAAATAAATCATATCTCATAGAAGATAAATCCTAATTACACTTTTAATTATTGATACATTATATATTTGGGGTCATGACCAAGATGGATCTGCTAGACCAAGCCAAGGGATAGCTTACCATAATAATATCACCATGGAGGGTTATGAATCCTCCAATAAATCAAAACTATGAAATAACCCTAACTAAGTCCTATGATTTCATATTCACTAAACCAATAACAAGTAATGTTTAATCTAGTAAACACCAAAGCTTATGGCACAAAGTGGGGGTAATAAAAATAAAAAGTAAACATGCATAAGAGAATCTTAATTAAGCTATGTATAGGTAAAACCTAATTCATGGAGAGATCAATATATGTAAATACCATTACTTATGTTACACACACACACACACACACACACACACACACACACACACACACACACACACACACACACACACACACACACACACACATATATATTAAAAGAGAGGAGAAAATTTAGAGATACCTTGAATAAAAACACATCGAGATTCAATATTTCCCTTAACCAAAGGTACTTCACAAGAGGTTATTGTGGTTTTTAAGGATCACTAAAAAGGTCAAAACATCTAAGACTTTTCCATAAGACAAGATTATTATCCAAGTCTAAAACCTAAAATATTAATCTTCAAGTATAATTCTAGAAGAGTAGATTGTAAAGAAGTGAAAATGAATAATTAGCTCTTGTTTTCTCTTTAATAATGGTGAAATGGATGTTTTTATGTAGTTGAATCTAACCCTAGTCCTTTTTAAAATTTTAGTTGACAAGGTTAGCCCAATCAACTCTATATCAATATTGACAAAAACAAATTAGGTCTTGGTCTAGATAGACTAGGGATAAACCTAGACCCCAAATGATTTTTATCAATTAAAGTATAGGGTCGGTGGGTCTAATATTATATCATAAATTGTCAAAAAGGATTTTAGTCTAGAAAAAAGCTAGTGAAGGTGGAAAATGAATAGAAGAGGGTGTAAAAGAGGAGGAAAAGCTTAGGGAAATGTTTTTAGAAGATATTTAGATTGATAAGTGGTAGTAAGGGAAAACAATCTTATGAAGCACTAATAGTCTTCCCATTCCTTTCCTGGTGCACCCTTTAAGGTGTGCACTTAGAGAGATTGATACTCGATGGGTTTCTACAAGATAGAAAGCATTAGTAATTGATAAAGTTTGAAAATATTATCTGTATACTTATTCCCCACTTGAATATCATCACATTTCACTTAGGTGCAATAAAGGATGGTGCTTTAAGAAAAGAACAATATAACACACAACACTAAAGCTAAAAAAATTGTAGTATTTTAAAGTAAAATTAATTAAAATTAAAATGATAGAAAGGGAAATAATTGAAAATAAAAGTAATGCATAACTTGACTTACCTTTATCATTGGAT
The DNA here is from genome assembly GCA_037957365.1 of Torreya grandis. Taxonomy (NCBI): domain Eukaryota; kingdom Viridiplantae; phylum Streptophyta; class Pinopsida; order Cupressales; family Taxaceae; genus Torreya; species Torreya grandis. Next base: position 1,787,706 of record JARHVA010001722.1, on the reverse strand, counting down.
GGTTTTTAGCTTTGACCACGGAGGGCACGGATAATAAATTTGACAAACCTAAGGATACAAAACTAAAGATAAAATACAAACAAATGCATGAAACCTAAGATAAATGATTCTTATGTAGATGAGATGTAGCTGGAAATTTGGCAAGCTAGGATGACAAGTGTTATGTTAGACCAAATTATGAAGTCAAATTTTAGAGTAAATTGGGTAACCAAAAAGCAAAGGCTACTAAAGACCAAAAAACTTAAACAATTAAACCTCAAGTAAGAAATGTAAACTCACCAAGTCAAACTAAAGATGCATGCCAAAAATAGTAATCAAACTTCAATGTGAAATGAATAAAAAACCTTACTTAAATAAATATGGGACACCAAAATGGTAAAACAACATTGATGAGTGAGCAGCAATAATACTTACTTAATCATCAATGGAAAAATGTGAATAAAATTGAAAACAACATTAGTCAATGAGGAATGAAAATATAACCTTACTCAATAATGGAAAAAGTACATGAAAGTAAAAGTGGAATCAATTATCTAAAAAAATGGGTAGTAAAATAATAAAAAATACTAAAAATAAAGCAAAGTGATGATTGGATGTAAAGTAATGGTGTAAATAAAGTAATCCATAGTTTCTTAAGAATATTATTTTATTCTAAGGATAGATAAAACTAAAACAAAGTACTGACAACATGTTTTCAATATGTGAATATAAGGGAATTATATAAGAGGAAAAAAATTAGAATCACACTTACTTGTCAAGGGGGGAAATGAAATGGGTAGATGGGAGAATGAAAGAAAAACTAGGGTAGAGAAGTTATTTATCTAAGTTAAGCCACTCCAATTAAGATTGTCAAAACAAGAGGACAATTGACATTAAGAAATCTAAAGAACTTATCTTATCCACACAAATATTAGGTCAAAAAATGAAATATGTATATCACCCCATGAAGGCTAGATGAGTGAAAAGTAAAATGCACCTAACTTCCCACAACATGTTTCTTATTACTTAGGACCTCTTACAAATCCATTGGTCTACTACAAAATTTTGGTACTTGCATAAGAAAGTAGGTAGCACCATATAATTGGTGAATTATCCTATTCTAATATACTATCCTACCACACCCTAATGGACCTCAGCTTTATCATGATGCCAACTATGGAGTTTGAGCTTTGATTAGAGATAGGAGATGTGCTTATAATCACATATTTGAGTGTGATTTTGAATTTTTAATTTTGTATGTTGCCTTTTGTATACCATTTCCTTTTGTTTCAAATTATTTGGATTTAAAATTTTTTTATGACATTTTTTATTCCTCTTCCACATAAATTTGGATAACCGAACATGGATGCTAAATATGACTTTCATTTGAAGACTTTGGACTTGGTTTCTAAGAAAGAAAACTAGGAGAGCATGGTGTGAAAGGGTCTCATTAATCTAGGTGAAATAAAATTGGTATCTTGACTTCAACCTTGGTTTATACATAATGAAATAAAAGGAATGTAAATCAAGAGGAATGAATCATAAAATAATTTGAATTACTTCAAATAAAAAAAATGTGTCAAAGGGTGAAAAAGGGATATAATTATAGTAAAGTGTGAATCCTTTCCATAAGAATGAGGAAAGTGTATGAAAACATGTGAATACTATATTATTGTGAAAATTTTATTTACAAAAGAAGCAAAAGCTAAAGTTGAAAACAAGGATAAAAAACTCATAACCATTGAAAACATTATATAAAAGGAACATTGAATTAAAGATGGTGATTTTATGAGGAAGGGTTGGTCCTATACATGGTCTTACACTACAACTCATAAAAGAGAAACTTAAGAGAGTACACAAAACATGAGGTAGATGGTATTTTATGAGGAAGTCCAGGTCCTATCCATGGTTTAACATGGTAAAACATGAAAGGAAAACCCAATAGGGTGCACAAATCATGAGAAAGATAGTATTTTATGAGGAAGGCCAAGTCCTATCTATGGTATTACCTTGAAAATCAAAAAAATAAAACCCAAGGGGTGAACAAAGTATTGTAAAGTAAGGAAACAATGATAAAAAATAAAATCATTAGGAATACCATGTCTTATCCATAGTTTTATGATGAAATACATGAGAAAAGAGAAAGCAAATGACCAATAGGAAAGACTAAGGTTTATGGAAAGAAAGAATTGTTAGAAAGTGTGACACACTTGTATCCTAAAAAAAGTGTTAGGAAGATAACATATATAAATTATGAGAGTAAGGGAAGGATTTAAGAAAAATATTTCTTTAAAAAATATGCATTAGTGGGCTCTTTGAAAATGTGGTATGCATAGTTTAAAGACAATAGGTGTTAAGACCAATGATATCTTTGACTAAATAAGGCCCCCACCATTTTTGAGCATATTTAACCTCTTTATCATGTGTGTAGTCTAGTTTAAATTCAAGATCACCAACATTAAAAGTGTGAAATATGACTCTTTTCCTATGTTGTATGGTAATGTGAGCCTTGTATTGGTCATTATGTTGTAAAGTGAAAAGATGATGTTCATCAAGATGATCAATAGCATCAAGGAGAGATTAACATAATTATTCATCATGTATGATACTATGAAGATATATATATATATATATATATATATATATATATATATATATATATATATATATATATAGAGAGAGAGAGAGAGAGAGAGGGAATCTCAGCTTATAAGGGGAGGACATATTCAAAGCCATAGACTAGTAAAAATACAGTTGCCTTAGTAGTAGTGTCTATGGCCTAACGAATAGGATATAGATGAAGAGGTTGATCTATGGAGGTTTCAATAATTGTCTTTTGGATAATTTTATTAATTATTTTATTAGTGGCCTTAGCTTGACCATTGCATTGGGGATGATAAGGTATGGAAATTTTTTGATTGATTTTGAATTTAACATAGAGTTATTTAACATCTTTATTTTTAAAAAACCACCATTATCTAAAATAAGAGTATAAGGAATGCTAAAGTGTAAAATTATTTGATTGAGGATAAATTTGGGAATGTTGGTACCATTGGTGACATTAAAAATGGGCATAGCCTCGACTTATTTTGTAAAATACTTAGTGTTTGTGATAATAAACACATGCCCATCCTAAGATCTAGGTAATTTACCTATGAGATCTAATCCCCATATAAAGAATGGCTAAGGAGACTCCATAGTTTGAAGCTCATCTAGATGTGAATGGATTAGATAATTATGAATTTGTAAAGGAGTAAACTTTTTAACTATTTTATTGGCATTATTTTCAAGAGTGGGACAAAACATCCCATATGTAAGCATTTGCTAGCTATAGCATGTCCACTATATTGGCCACTAAAAATGTTCCCATGTACTTGTTCAAGGACAGGAGAAAATTATTATTTCATAATATAGTAGAGTAGGTTATCTTCAAAATTTTAATAATAAAGGATGTTATATATAAATACATATTTAAAATATTTCTTTTCAAGACAAGACTTTTCATAGGAATTAATGTTTGGAGGATATGTTTGATGTTCGAGGAATTTAATGATGATAGCCTTAATGTAGAAGATAAGTGAATCTTATGGTTGAATGAAATATGGGGCCTTTCTTATTTGGATAATAAAATTGGAATTAATAATAACTTGGTGTGGATAAAAAAGGGATGTTGAGGAAGTAAGTGAATTAGTAATAATATTTTAATTTTGAGGGATAGGCTTGATGGTAAAAAAAAATCTTTGGCAAGGGTAGCTTCTATTTAATGATAAGTAATGAAATTTTCTCTTTTTCATTGATAATAACCATTAACCTATCCATATATGAGTTAAGAGTCACCTAAATATGTAGATATGTCATGTCTAAATCAAGGGTTGCTCTCATGCCTAGGATTTAAGCTTCATATTCTACCATGTTGTTAGTGACATTAAATGTAAGGAAAATGCCAATGCAATAATTTATCAAGAGGAATAGTGAGGATGAAACCTTACCTAACTCCTTGAAGTCATTTTGATCCATTAAAATTAAGGTTATAAGTATCTTCATGTCAATCAATAATAATTTTAAGAAGTTCTTTGATAACTACTTTTGGTCTAGTAGTATCAAAGAAGATATAAGACTCTTCAAGATTACTTGCTTCAAGATCAACATTTAAAATATGGAAGCAATATTTAAGAGATATATCTTGATTAAAAACTTTAATATAGATAATATTGTCATCAGGAATATTATCTTGAAGGTGGATAGTAGCTGGTATAGGAGTTTTTGCAAGTTGATCAGTGATGATTTATCTTTTGACAGATTTTTGTGTAATAATTCAGAGATCAAATTCCTTGAGAAGTACCATCCACTTGATAATTCTATCACTAAGAAGAAAGGATTTAGATAAGAATTGATGGAATGGATTAGAATTAATGATAACATAAATGGTTTGATAAAATATATTATATTGGATCTTTTCAATAGCAAAATATATGGCAAGGCAATCACTCTATACTTTTGTACAATGTTTCTCATAGTATATGAGGCCTCAATTGATATAATAGATGGCATATTATCTTCTTGAATCATTTTTTTAGGAAAATATTTCCCCAACTGATATAGGTGTGGAATAAGTATATAATATTACGAGATGATCATTAAAAGTTGGATGAAGAGTGGTTGGGTAAAGCAAAGATTCTTTCATATTTCCAACTATTTTTTGATAAGGATCCATCCATTTTATGGCATTACCTTTCTTGATAAGAGAATTAATATAATAGATATGATAAGCCATTTTATGGATAAACCATCTAATTATCCCAAGTTTTCCAATGTAAGTGTGAATATCTAGGATGGAATGAGGGATAGGCATGTTGGCATATGGTTTATCTTGGTAGGATCGACATCAATGTCATGAAGAGAGACTAATAATATTAGTAATTTGTTATATGTGACACTAAAAACACATTTATAGGAATTTATTCTGACTTTATATTAATGAGGTGATCGAAGATGATATCAAGATTAGAGAGATGAGTCTATCTTTTAGACTTGGAAATGAGTTCATCGACATAATTTTTGATAATTTTATGGATAAGATCATGAAAAATGTGGGTCATTTCCTATTGATAGGTGTATCTATCATTTTTAAGGCTGAAGAGAGTTCTAACTTAATAATAGGCACCCCATTTTATGGTGAATTTTTTCTTATTTTGGTCTTTAGGGGAAATGTGAATTTGATTATAACCCAAGAAACTATCTATAAGGGACAAAATTTCATAACTGATAGTAGAATCAATGATGGAATATATAGAAGTTAAATGGAAATTTTCCTTAGGACAATTGAGATCAAGATTACATAAGTCAAGGCAAATGCAAATGACCATGGTGACTTTCTTCTAAATAGGGATAATGTTGGAGACCCATTATGAACGGTCCATAGTCTTCATAAACTTAGCATTGAGAAGTTTAATGATTTTTTAATGGAATAAATTAGAAAATTTTGGTGGAAATTTCTATGGTTTTTGTTGCATGGGTGTAGCACCGAATAGGTGATGGTGTTGTCCACCATGATTTTAGGGTCAATACCGAGCATGTTTTTATATGACCAAGTGAAATTATCATGATATTTATCAAAGAATAAAATAAAGTTATAATTTTTATCTGGTGTGATTTTTTTAGAGACTATTATTGGGTGAGGGAATGATGGGGTACCATATTCAATTCATGTATTTTCCTTGATAAGTATATCATTTCCATCTAATAAATGATATGGTGTGTTAAGTAAAGAGGAAATGGTATTTTTTTTAGGCTAAATGATAGTGATAATTTTGTTGAAACAAGGGTATTTATTTTCAAAATTCCCAAGTTTATGGTGTTACCGAAGTAGTTGAGCTTCTCAAACATGAAGTAATTAAATAACGGATTCATCACTAGGTAAGGTGAGAATAGGATCATAATACTTCACATCTACTTTGAGTTTAATAATTTTGTTACCATGGTGATCATATTTAGAGTGTATTTGATAGGCATTTATGGCCTTAACATCTAATGTAATCTTAGGAATAGGTAGAATAGGGGAACAAAATTGATTAGAGCTATTAGAATCATTGACAAAGGAAGAATTAGATGTAATGATTAGTTTTGTAGGTGGTATAGTAGATGCAAGAATGTTTAGAGGTTTAAGAGGTAAGATTTATTTAACCACCCAAGGGGTGTCAATGGGTGTTTAATTAGTAGGAGGTATGTGACCTTCAAGTGATAACTCAAATTTAGTGGAAATGATATGAACATCATAATTAAAATCATGTTTTTGATCTAAAGTTTTTTGATAATCTTGAACATCCAAGTCTCATGATTGAGCTTGGGCCATGATGAAATTATCATCATAGGTTGGATAAATTATACATGCTTGATATTTAGGAGGAATTTCATAAGGGGAAATGCCTAGAGCACTAATTTATGTGGATACATGATTAAAGGATCTTGAAATAATTTGGCCTCTCTAAAATCATTGCATTTGAAGACATCTTTTGTATAAGAGTCTTCTTGAACATTACATGGATGGGGAAAATCAATGAGATCATCAATTAGGGGGATGGTATGATCATGAGGAAATAAATATAGGTGAAGACACTCCAATAGGTAAGGAGGTATATTTGTAGTGTTACAAATATTTTTGAAGTCATTAGGTTCATCATTTTTGGAATTAATGAGAGTGACTTGTAAAGCTGGATTCATGTTGATGAATTTGGGTAAAGGAACACTATTGATCATTGGAATGGTGGGAATGTGATATTGAGATTTAGGATTTAGAAGTTAAATACTACAAGGGTTGGGATCAGCCTTATTTTTATACCTTTTGTTATTATCAAGGAACCTGATACATTGGCTATCATAAGAGGTGATAGCCCTCATTATATGAGTCAACAATTGTCTGAGGAGTATTTTGTAATACAGGGGTAATTCAAGGACCATAAGCTTAGTTTTAATAGTATTATATCTAATTATAAGATGGATCAAAATAAAACCATGTGGATTTTGATTAGTTTTTGTTAGATCCACAAAATGTTAGGTGGGTTTGCTTCAAATGATCTTTAGTATAACAAAGTTTTTGGATGATCAACAAAGATATCACATTAATATAAGACCCTTCATCTACTAATACTTTATGAATTAGGGTAGCATTAATGGATATTTTAATGAATATGGGTGGATCATTGGTGTAAAAAAGGATCTCATCATTAATCATGTCTTCTTCAAGTACTTCCATTGAAGGTTTTAGATAAGTACAAATGGATTCAATGCTATGCATTTTGGTTGGTTGAAGGTCATGAGAAGGTGATTCTTCTTTGATAAAAGATGGATATTCAATTTATTTCAATTTTTATATGAGTAATTTATGATGATAAGTGGAGGTATTAAATAACTCCATAAGAGGAATATTTCTTTGGAATAAAGTTGAGCTTTTTGAAAAAATTTAAATGGGTTTTAAAAGAAGAACTAGGATGAGGTTTACAAGGTAAGATATATTATAGAGGAATAGAAGTGGTTGGCAGCTTAGAAGAAGGAGATGGTTCCATATTAGCTTCCAAAACTAAGTGAGTGGTTGTAGTATCTTTGAGGATCTATTATTACAAACATGGTTTCTTATGTTTAGTGGTAGGATCTTTATGACTTGGTTTTGGTGATAATTGACCTTAGCCACATTAACATATTGAGAATTATTGTAATATTAGTCATACTCAGCATCAATGACATAGAAATCCTTGTTATCTCATTAAACATTAGATGTGGTAAAATATTTTGGTTATTAGAAGAAGAAGCTTTGGGAACTTGTCATTTTTGATAAGTAGTGTTGTACTCTTGATGATGGATTTGAATCATGGGTTCATGATTGAATGAATCACCAAGGATGTAAGAAGCAAAAAATTTGGTAAGCCCTCTACAAGTTTCATGGGAGTGACTGATGTCACCATGGAACCAAAAAAATGATTAGGGTCATACCATTTAGGAGGATTATTGGGATAAGTAAATGGTTTAGATGGTGCTAAAAATTGTTTCATTTGTTGCATAGTTAAAGGTGTGTGAGAAGATCGGTGCTTGTTAGCTTTGTCAACTCCTGGCTTGGTTTGAGGAGCATTTCTAGTGATCACATTAGTGGAATGTTGAAAAGAGCCTTCGATAAATTTGGTATTAGGTTCAAATTTTTTCATTAAGAAGTCTTGACACTTAGCTTGGTCAAGAGATTCATTAGGCATTTCAGGGGAAATAATTCAAACCTTATATTGAAGAGAAGGATGTAAAGAAGTTATAAAGAGTTTAAATAAATTATCATCAATCATGTTATGGTTGGCCTTGTGGGCCAAATATTTTCATCACTTGATAAAATCATGAGTTGATTCAGTGGGAGATTACTTAGCATTTATGAAATGGCTAAGGTAGTTTTTTGGAAGATCAATGTGTTGAAACTCCTTAACTAAAAGATTGACTAAATCCTCTATTTTCCATATAGAATGTGGGGGAAGTTAATTGTACCATTTCAACACATCACTAGTGAAGGTTTTAACCAAAATTTTAGTTGTGGAAAAAGTATTAATTTGTAGACATTCCATGTAAATATTGTTGAATGCCTTGAGAAAAGATGTAAGGTCTTTAGTCCCATCATAATTTATGGTTGGAGATATGTTGCCAATATCAATGGAAATAATGAAAGGGATAAAGGTTTGTTTTGTATGTTTTCAAGCATCTTATTGTTCATGATAGTTTTGGGAGTGACATTTATAATGGAATCTCTAAGAGGTGGAATAATAAAATTTTCATTATTTTAAGGGAGGAGAACAAGAAGTTGATTATCCATATCAATCAAATGATGTTGTAGTTACATTGTTTGGGAGGTGTTTGCATTATGTTTATTTGTTGAACTATCTATGAAAGAATTTGTGTTGTATCAATTGGTGGGTTGTTGTTTGTAGTAATAGCCCTCCAATTGGTATTAGAGGGAGGGTTTTTAGGAGATAGATTACCAGTGGGGTTGTTAGATAGATTTGTGTTAACTACCCCTAAATTGTGATGAAATGATTGAAGATGGGAATTGTCTTGATAAGTAAAAAAAGGATCTGATCCACCTACTTCATCTTGAGGTGTGATTTGAGACATGTTGCAATCCAAATATGAGGGAGGGAAGAAGTACTCCAAGAGTGAGGATTCTCTTTAGAGGTAAATAAAGGAATAAAATAACACCCCATATAGTGTCTAAATGGATTCATGCTATCTGAAAACATTTTGATAGGAGATTTCATGATTCCTAATGAGAGAAATAGAATTTAAGAAAGAAGAAGGAGAATCAAGGATAGATTCAACCAGATAAAGAACAAAGTCAAACAGATAAAGATCAGGGTTAACTAATAGGTATAGAATTAGCCAACAGGTACATAATTAAATAGGTCTATAAGGTACTACTAAGATACATGATAAAAATAATACAAAGTCATATAGGTTGATTGTGTACTATTAGATATGAGATAAAATAAAGAGATAGGAAGATAGAGTCGTGTAGGTCAATTATGTACTATTGGAAAGAAGGTGGAATAGTTTGTAAGAGACTATATCAAACAAGATGATAGTGTATTGTAATAGGGAAACTTTTTCAAGATAATTGGAACCAAGAATGAAAAAAAACACATGAATAATTATATCAATGTGATCGATCCAATTGGGGCACATAACACAAACCTTGTACCAACATTGGCCAATACAAGTTTTCAAATCAAATAGTTAATGATCAAAGAAAAAGTAATCAAATAAAATTAAATTCTATCTAATTAGTCACCCTAAGTGTTATTATATATTTAGAATTTTTTGTTTTAATTTGATAGTAAATTTGGTTGAAATAGGGAATTATAAAGTATTCTAAATTTGGTTTCAGGACATTTGGGATGAAAGGGATCTATATTTACATTGGTACTAGCTTGGAATTCAGGTATACCCCTCACTTTATAATATTTAAATGATAAGGGTGTAAGGTGATTTTTTGATATATACCTTTAACCACATTTATACTTGGATAGAAAATCAAGTCAGTTTCCCCCTCAGTTATGAAATCCAATTAGGTAGGACTTGGGAAGATAAATGTTCAAATGTTTTTTGAATGTTGAGTGACTTTATAGTGTGTGAAAAAGAGTAAAATAGTGTAACTAAAATATTAATTTTGAAAAAACACTTAGACTATATTAGTGACTCTAATCATACAAACAATTAAAAAGGAAATGTGAATTAATTACAAATAAATAGATGTTAATTCCCTTATTAAGAATAGTACATAGTGGATTAAGGTGAAACTATTATGAAAATAGTATAGAATGTAGTTGAATATGTCACAAATATTATAAATAATTAAGGTAGTTAAGAAAAAATTCAAATAGGTTGACTATGTCTCCCAAACAGAAGATAAACTACAAAACTAGGTTGACTAGGTTGACCTAGTTAGCTATAGGATTGGAGTTTTGAATACTACCAACTTGTGAAAAATAGAATTGAAAAAGTACTAAATTAATACATAGGTAAAAGAAATAAATAGTAGTGGGATTTAATATTATTTTATATTGTAAATTTTATGTTGTAGTGCTTTAGTTATTTCTTTCTAATTCTACAAACTGGGTTGACTAGTTCAACCAAGTTGTACAAAACCATATATATTGATGAATAAATAAAGAATAGGGTTGAAATATTCAAAAATATTCATTCACATGTATGTTGGAAGAAATAATTAGTGGATAGAGTAAACATGTTTGATAGTGTATGTTAATCTATAACTAAATAAGAATATTGTGTTGAACTATTCAGCCTAGTAACTTGCATTTGATGAAGACACTTTTGATTGTTGATACTTTCTCAAAACACCATCCCATTGCACCTAAGTGACACATGATGATGTTTGAGTTGGTAATATGTATACACATATTATATTCAAAATTTATCCATTATTTATGATTTCTATCTTGTAGGAACCCATCAAGTCTCAATCTCTCAGAGTGCATGCCTTAAGGGGTGAACTAGGAAAGGAGTGGGTAGACCATTGGTGATTTGCAAGATTGTTGTCCCTTATTACCACTTATTATCAATCCAACCATCTCCTAAAAATAATGCCCTAATTTGTCAATACTCAAGTGGAATGGTAGAAGAGAAAATTGTAAATAGGTGTAAATTAATAATTAGCTCTTGTTGTCTCTCTCAGAATGGAGAAATGGATGCGTTTATATATCTAAATCTAACCCTAGTCCTGTAAGAAAGTTTATATGATAGGGTCATCCTAATCAAATCTATACCATTATTGAAAAAATAATTAGGTCATTGCCTAGGTCAGTCTAAGACTGACCTAGACGTAAATGAGTCTTATTAATTAGAGTACAAGTTTGATGGTGATGAGATTGTATCATAAACTATCAAAAGGAATTTAGGCTAGAGAAGGACTAATTAAGGTATAAAATGAATAGAGGAGGGTGAAAAAGAGGAGGAAGAGATTAGGGTAATTTTTTTAGGAAATGGTTGAATTGATAACAAGTGGTAATAAGGGAAAAAAATCACTGAAAGCACCAATGGTCTACCCACCACTTTCTTGGTGCACCTCTTAAGGCATGTACTCAGAGATATTGAGACTTGAAGGGTTCCTTAAAGATAGAAAGCATCAATAATTGATTAAGTTTGAAAATATTATGTATATATAGATGCTACTAATTTTTTATCTTCTTTATTCCTTTCCTTAGACTCTAACATTGACATGCTTTGTTCTTTAGTTGATCATGACCTTTTGGTATGATCCTCAATAGTGTAGGTGGGCATTGACTTATTTAAAGTGGCATTATTTTCCACATTTAAGCCTTTAGACTCTTTTTATCACTTATAAAACCATACTTCACACTCTCACATGCTAAGTAAATTACATGAACTAAAATCACTTTAAGTGCACATAAGATATATTCTTCATCTAGTTAATCTAGTTATTCCAATTTAGATTTTTCTTGTGTAGTTATCATGTTGATGGAGAATTTACCATAAGATTATTTTTCCTTCGTGTGTAGAATTTGAGTTCAAACATTTTTTTTATAAGATCCCAATTATATTGTTGTACTTTATGATCATATGAGCCATCTTCAACTCTCTCTTAATTTTAATTTGATTGGGCATGCCATGCCATGTAAGCCACATGTGTGAAAAATCATATTTCATGTATCCATTTAGGGTTATAGACCAATCCCTACTGAGGAACATCCCATATGTATTAGTTATATCCATAACTTGGAATTTATTGAATTTTTATGCCCTTGGATCATAAGCTATTTGTATGTGAATGTGGTCAAGTTTTCCAACCACCTTGACCTCTAAATTTTCTAGTTGAATAACATTTATACTTGACTTTGTACGAGTCAAAACCAGATGCTATAAAATTTCATAAGACATCACATTACCTAGATCACCTAAATCCACCAAATAATATGTAAGTTTTTGCTAAAAAGACATATTGTTAGTAGATAAAGAGGAACTTCAATATTTTATTTATAAAGAACAATATGAGCATTATTTGTGTTATTAGAATTTTGTCTCTTAAGAGTAGATAATTATTTAAATAACAAGTCATTTTGGTATACATTTGGAGAAAATTAAACATTGTTATATTGGCCTTAATTTTCTTTAGGTCTTCAATAATATTTTATCCTAGTTTGTTTTGTTCCAGTAATATATCAACTTGTGTAGATTTAACATTGTTATTTGGTTGATAGGATGTGGTGTGCCCTTTGGGTGGAAATGGATTATTATTTGAGTTCTCATTAGGTGTAACCTAATTTTTTTTTTAATAGAATTAGATTTAATCAAAGGGTTTTTCAACTTACTCATCAACAAATAAGTATTTCCTCTTTAAAATTGTTTAAAAGAATTAACTTATTCAAAGTTATCCTCAAGCTCATTTTCACTCTCAAATGGAAACTCATAAGATTTCAAGAATAAAGTAGTACCTAGACTATCTCCACTCTGGCTTGGGTTATTATCATGTGTAATTACTATCTCAATGTTATCCATCTCCTTGTAGAATATTTTTGAGGCCAATGTGAACTTATCAAAAACTATCTCAGTTTGATCAATTGTATTATGCAGCCTACACTAAGAGAGAAAGGCTAAATCAGTCATGTTTACTAATTTTGAGGCATTATTTATATTTTTATATATGTTGCGAAGAGGGATAGACACATTTCCATTGTTAGGACTAATTTTACACTACATATAGGTCCTCTAAAAACTATAGTTTTTATTTTGAGGTCAGTTGTTATAAGTTTGATTAGTGTGTTGAGGCAACTATATCTACAAGTTAACCATGTCATTGGTCAATATCTAGACCATCTACTACAATTTGTCTACCACTAGGTTCATAATAGCATTTTGGTTATTTACTACTTATGGCAGTGGCTTATCCCCATGTGTAAAAACATTTTCAAATGTAGGGACAAACTATTGATTATTATTAGGGGTAACATAATTTCTTGAACTATACATGGTAGAAGTATTGTTGTAATCAATAATAACCTTTTTTTTAATTTTTAGGATATGACACTACATGATTTAGAGGTACATAAGATTGATATTTTAGGCATGTAGTTCATGGGTAGTGGACTATAGACTAGGTTAGGACTTGAATACATAGTTCCTAGAATTGGATTCATTAGAGGAGATTTTTTGCATAAGATCTTGGTTTATCATGCAAATATGATTATAGACACTCAGATATCCTAATTAGGGTAAGGGACATGCACCATATATTTGAGGAACCATTTTTTACTCAATATTAACATATTCATTGTATGCTAAAGATAAATATGTGTGTATTGTTGGAGTTCTTCTAAGAAACATAGAATTCATTGGATCTAAAGATCTCAGATATGTCTAAATGGTAAAACATTTTGTCTACATATATGAGTATGTCAACCTCTTATATAATTTTTGGAAATAATTATTGAAAATTATCAAGGGCTCATTTGGTTCCTTGTGTTCAGATACAAATAATGGTATAATATTGTAGGGTTGATTGGTATTCTAAAATGATTAATAAATATAGTCTCAATAGTATCCTAATAACTGATGGATCCATTTAGGAAACCAAGGTACCAATCATATGTAAATTCATCAAAATCATATGGGAATAATCGACAAATAACATCTTCATGTTTAATTTGAGTTTAGATTAAGGCATGTTTGAAGGTTTGGATATGTTATTCTATTGTTATTACTCTACCATGAACATACTTAGGATAAAATTTATCAAGGTTTTTAAGCAAGTCATCCAAATTTTGGAATATTCATAGGATAGATATGTCCTCTGAGATAGGTAGTGTTATCCATCGATGTATTTTTAGGAAGATAGAAAGGGTTAATAAGAGGGATTACATCTATAGGGGCTCTACTAGATGAACATTTTTTCTAAGTTTAGACTTCCTTTTGTCATTTTTATCTCTCATATACTGTATGATGTTTAATAATTCAAATTTACCCTCAATAAACTTTGGCCGTATATTTATTATACTATTTTCTCAATTCAATCAAGTTTTGTAAAGTCTAACAATGGTCATCCTTCTAAAGCCAATTTATATTAGTGTTACATTTAGCATACCAATTGTAGGGTGGGTAGGGATATACCCAAACTCTCTTAAAATAAGGCTTTCAAAACCCCTTAGGTTCTATATCTACCAATTCTTGGCATATTTATTTCACTTAGTTATCCATTATGGTCTATTCTATTTCAAGGTGGCTTTGGTGTTTTAAACTCTAAAATTAGTGAAAGGAAGCTTAGACTAAAAGAATTGGCTCATTTAGATTTAATAGTTAATTTTAATTTGACTAATACTTTTCCTTTATTAATTGAATTCAATAATTCATAAATAGTGATAAGCAATGAACATGTAATCTTGATAAAGCTTTACTAACTTATTATAATCAAAATTACTCAAAATATTCTATTAATGGTTATAAATTATCAAAAGAGAGAGGGTAGGGATAAATATAAGATCAACATACTTTTTATAGGAAATAGATATGTTTTTATTAACTAGATAAAACCTTTCATAAAACCAATCTTTGCTTGGCTAGCTTCACATAACCAGAATACAAATATGGTGCAGGATTATAAAGACTAAGTTATCTATGTATAAGATGTAAATGAAGTCACCATATACATGTGTATAAAATTAATATCACTACATAAATATTTCCAAAATAAGTTAATTCATGAAACATTGATCAAGGTTGATCACATAATAATGTGAATATAGAATATAGTTCAAATAGACTTGACTCATACAAAGAAAAATTATTATAACCAAATATTGGACCCTACGAGAGGGTGTTCAAGCCTCTCCCATATTTGGACAACATGGGATTACCCATAAAACTATGGTTTACCTATATTATAGGTAAACCTATAGGTTAAAGGGATAGCTCCCTAGATTTATCTCTTAAGCTCACACTCTACACTAGGCCAATCACTTGGAGGTGAAAAGGGAAGAAGGTAATAGAAATTAAACCTATAATAGCAAGTTAATACACCAAAATATTAGTCCAAAAACACACTTACATAAACATGAAGGGATAAATATAATAAAACTAACCTCAACTCTATGACCTTCTAGCTTAAGTGATTCTCATAGAGGAAAATTAATATGCATAACTAGAGGTGGGTGAAAATAAGGTCTGATAATAGACATTAATAGTCTCTCTCACACTATAATTATACCTTAAAAAACAATACACTTTATGAGACGTGATAAAAGAGATGCCACTCACATAATGCATACAAGGGTAGAATGAATTAAGGAGAAACAATCTTAATCACTTGTCAATCAGATACACCACTTGAGATACCTAGGAAAGTTGTTTAGAGATTAAATCAACTTCATAACTTTATTCAAAGGACAAACCAAGGTGTCAAACTAGTAGGCTTTTTTTATACTAGGTGTGTATTGTTAGTTACCTAGGTTGTACCCTTCTTGTGGAAGACTGTTCACACCCACCTCAAACATAGACTAACATTGGATTGACCTATAGGTTATGGGATACCTAAAATTAAGTCAAGCCTCTAGTTTTTATGGGGCTATCTCCCCTCATTTTTTAATTTGATCCACTATATAATACCTAATCCTATTGAGATGAAAAGATAAAAGATGTGAAAGATTGTGAAAGAATCCTACACTAGAGTGGTGATGCACCAATGATTGAGTATTTAGTCTTGATTTATCCCTAAAAAAAACTAATGAACTTGATGAATATTTCAACTAATCAAACCTATAATGGTATTCTAAGCATGAATGTTTTATGTAAAGGTTAAGAGAGAGTTTTATAACTTCAAGGACAAGGGCCTAGATCTACACAAGACACTATAGCTCATGATACCTCAAGAACACATCTACTTGTCAACACTTCACACAACCTGCATAGACTAATAACCTAAATTTAAGTTCATGAAAGGACTTATAGATGATAACAACACACATACATTCTACAAATCAAATATCATAAGGTACATTAGCATTCAACCTAGAGATCTACAATTATCCTTTTATTGGTTCAAATAGGCAAGGTATAATTTTAGTAGAGATTTTCTACATCTAACTAAGGGATGGTAAAATAAGATATCAATGATTTATAAAATATAATTTTTGATAGATATGAGGTAAGATTCTAGGTGTATGAGAGACCATGAATGAGGCCAATGTGGTGTATGGCAGTTATAATAGGCATATTCATCCCTTTCATGTTTTGACACTTCTTTAATGAGTCCACATTATCATTGAGATGAGGTGTGGAGGTTATAACTCCTATATTTGACTTCATTTATATCTTGGCCATGCTCAAAATAGACCAATATTCCCTTTAATGGTAGTTACATAATGCAAATGGGGTGTGGATAGGTCTCCAAGAGGCATTAAGTAGCCTCTCCTTCGATGTGCATACTAACTTATCATTGAAACTATCCCCATCCCTTCACAATGGTCTTTAATTTGGGATATGCTTGTCTAAATGGGTACTTACAAATTTTAATGGTGGCTCATCAATGCCTTAATGTTATTCTATGCCCACTAGAGCCTTCTATCTATAAGTTAAGTAGGCCTATATTTATACTCATTTAATATTTAAATGAATAAGGTAGTTAAACTAGGCCTTTAAATTATCTAAGAGGACTTTAAATATCCTTTGGTTAACTCACTATGTCAACACTTGGACCTTTATCAACTATCTTCCACCTATAAATACATTCACCTTAATATACTAGGCCTCTTAGACCAATTCCATAGACTGACTATTTAGAATGAGATATAAAAGACACTTGCATGTATCTTCATCTATATTTATAGTCTTAGAAGACCATAAAATTTCTTTAAATTACCTTTACCATAGTTTACAACTCTTAACTAGTATTTATAACACATTCTGCACTCAAAACCCTACAAAATTGCATTTTTGGAGGTGTTTATACAACCTCCGTACAATTAGGTTCCATTGTCATGGGATCCTCTAAGTTTGAAACATGATCGAAGTGTTAGTCAAGTAATTCTTAAGTCTTTTAATGCATATTTCACTAAACCTTTCTAGTTGACTCCTTATTAGGGTTTAAGGGGGGTTTAAGAGTGTTTGGGGGTCTTAGTGATGGTTCATAGGGACTAGGGCTTGAATCTCTAAACCAACTATATAAAATACATGCTGAAAGACCTCTCAACCTCCCCTAACATGATTGGCTCCCCATGTATATCATCCATACTATACTGAGCATTTGAAGATGCTCTTTGGATGAGAGACATGATTACTCAGTATCTCCTAGGTCTTTGTAGGTAAAATTACTAACTATAAGGACTTCTCTTATGATCAAAATTGTCCAAAGGCTTATAAACATTATAATGACCTTCACCACAAAGTTTAGAGTCATTATTTCTTCCCAAATTTCTCTTTGATCCACCTTGTAGTGACATTATCATAGTGGAGGTTATAGACTAGTCTATCTACAGACTTGGATCTTAAAATTTGGCCTAAACCTTAGGGTTTTGAGGCACTCTTTCATTTATTCGAAACCTGAATACTACTTTAGAGGTTACATAAAACAAAAATCACTAGCTTTATCAATCCTCTTGACCCATAATTAGTGCATATAACCATCATTCCTAACACATATGCCTAATTACAATAAAACACATGGATATATCTAAAAATAGTTATGATTTGGCTCATTTAGATGATTTAGGTCTTATTTTCCTTCCTTAACTTTATTATACACACAAACACTCCCCATATCCTTGATTCTGTCTGCCTAACTTGAGAGTTGGAGAAATAATTGTAGTAGGGTTTATGATCAAGCTTGAAGTCTGTCTGCATGATCTACCATCAAGGGTAATTAAATTTAAATATAAATTATAATACCTTTTTATGGTGTATGATGACCTTAAACATCATTTAACATTGATTTAGGACCATTTTTCAACCCTAGTATGCTTGAAAACCATTTAAAGCATGTTTTTGCTCATGTAGTCCTATGACTGACTGTCACAGATAGGGCTTGGTTTGAGACAAAATAGTGGGTAAAACCACTATTTTTATATACCAGATGGATAAATTGATACCTTTGAATGTAAATAATTACCATTCATGCTGAATTTTATGGCTTGGATATGCCTATAAAGGCCTCAAACACTCATTTTACTCAAACTAGCAGTGAACTGCCTATTGACTATGTGTTTGAGCATAAGATCTTTGAGTAGGGTTATTATCCTTTGATTATTGAGATTAACATGGTATTAGGTGCCAATATCATGTATCATGGTTGAAGACACCCTCAAATATATACTACTAACATCTCTTCTTGTGTATACCATTCCTCTTTTCAATTTTAGGACTTGTGCCTATGGAGGTCTGTTTGTCTTCACATTTGAGATCTGATGTCCCTTTTTCCTTCTTAGGTGTGATGATCATTGATTTTTTTCCCCATACCTCAATATAATATTTACTTCACCTGATTTCAATTCTTCCATTTTATCATAATCAAGATAGGGTTCTCTATATACACTAATGCTATTATACATACACACTCACATATTCTAACTATGTATAGCGGTCTGAGTATCATGTTTTTATGTGAGGAAGGTGATATGTAGTCACTTTAAACTATTATAAAATATTCACATATTAATTCATATATTTAGGAGTAATAACCTATAGTACTCATATCACTCGTTATATCCAATGTAGGTTCACACAGTGCCTTTTAGAGACTCTTATACTATGGACTCAAAATGGATGGCTATAGGTGGTTATTTTCTCCTCAGTTAATGTATGACCCATATAGGTCCAACCTTCCATGGTTTCATTTATCTTGATGGTTCCTAGCATTATTTAGGTATGTTTCACATGGTTTATTCTGGGAAAGAAGAGTAAATGGGTGGATGAAGATGACTATGGGGTGGTATGGGGGTGAAACATGGCTAAAACATAGTGTAAAGATAGTGAGAACATCATGAAATGGTAGAAGCATGAATATTAAATTAAAAGGAGTATGGAAAACCTCCTAATACAAACTAGATTAATCTAGAATACCCTCACACATATACCTAAATAACTATACCACTTTGGAGGTGGAAATGAAGCATACACAGTCAAAAGATGTAACCTAGGAATCTCTAAGAAACCTTAATCTTTGCAAAAAACCTTGATCTCTACTAAAGCTAATTATGTCATTATAGATATAAGGAGGGTGGGTTTTAGGTCTATTAGGCTACCATGGATGTTAAAAAACTTTCTCATAGGATTTTTATGATGACCTACTATGACTCTAACACGTCTTTCCATGTTCTTTAGTTGCATTTGAAGGCTCTACAGATGTCATTTAACCACACACAATGCTCACCACACAATATCCCTTATGTAGAACCCCCTTATTCTTGAAGAACCTTTGAGGTGACAATATGATATTTATAACATCAAATTTGATCAAGAAGGCATGGAATTTTTTAAAGCACTCCACTACTTCTTCAACATAGTCAACACCTCCTGATGAGAGCACTCAACCTCTGATCATTGCATAGACCTACCTAAAAATTACACACTATGCTAGTATTTAAGTTTTTTTGGTTCCATGAGCTCACACATGTGATTAAAACACTAAAACTACCATGAGAGGTTCCTTTAGGACCTAAGGAAACAAGATCACTCACTAGTTTGACCAAACAAACCAAGAATCCATGAAAACCATTTAGTTAAAATGTCCTTGTATAGAAAAGGATGACATATATTCCTTAATTTCTTAATAAATATTAAGATATATCATGAGACCAATACCAAAATAAATTCCCATGAGTGTAAGCTAACTGAGTTTACTTCCCTTGGCTAGGAGCATGGACCTTCATTCTTTCTCCTTTATACAGTTTGAGCATAAACCTAAGGAGATATCTTAGATTTTAAATGATCTCAAGGGTAAATTAGGATGGTTTTGATATTTTTTTCATTGAAACACTTTTCTTTCTCCCCTACTTACCAATGTTAACCTCCCTCTACAAATCCCTAACTCCACCTAAGCTAGTCCATACTGTATGATATGTACCATGTAAGAAAACTCTACAATCTGTAATTTCTCTACATTTATTATTTTTTTAGACCAAAATAAATCATTATAAAGTTTTATGGAGGTAAAATAGGGGTCATGTGATATTTTTAAGTTGATGGTGCAAATTAGCGGAGTTGAAAAGTCACAATTTAACACATATGGGACCCATTAGGGAGGATTTAGGCATTGACCATGGTGTTAATGGACTAAATGGGTATGAAATGATTTATTTAAAGTATATTTAATCTCATGAGGTATATTTAAGGTGTGAAATGTGGCTTAGTGGTCCATCAAAGTCAAATTAGGCCTCATTATGATAAAAAAATATTGACTTGGGTACACACACATGAATTGAAATGGGTATATAAAATTAATATCATGTTAATATATTATTAATATACATTTATGACCTATTAGAGACCTAAATTGGGCCTTAATACACTTATCATGATGTTTTTGAAACTTGAAAGATGAACATAGCTCATGTGACTGAGTAGAACAAAGGTGTTTATGAGTTTTAATTAGACTACTTTCTCAATTCACTTTCACCATGACATTTATTACATGTTATATATCCATAAAATTGACAAAGGAACCTTACCCATTATCAATCATGACAACACTTTATTCAATTTGAAAATGAGGTATGAAAGATCACAAAGAACACCCCCCAAACTCATAAGATGAATAACAACCATAAGGGCTAATGACCTTGGACCATGACTCAATTATTTTGAGGTTGACCCATTTCTAGGTTTAAGAGTATAAATTGATCAACATTTTTGGTGAATTAGCTAGCTTTATCAACTTGTCGGTAAAAGAACTTAGAACTCTTAAAATTGCTCTTAACTTAGTAAATAAAATTTTGATTATAGATGCTCTTTATTCTATACCTTGTAAACTTTGAAAATCAATGGGATAAAACCATATAAAAATCAAAGGACTATAAAATACAACACACAACAGCAAATAAGACAAATTAACAAACACCCTAACATGTGTAGAACAACTTGGAGGGAAAAGACAAATGCTAACTACTATATACAAGAAAAACATGATGAAGACTAATATCATAACTTAAATAACATCCCATTGATAGGGAAGGGAATTTACTGACCATCCAACCTATATAGATGGAAATAATTATTGTCCTTGAATTTGGTGATGATATACGACCCACTCCAAAGGCTTCCAAACTTTGAGTGTTTTCCTAGATTTACATGGTCTTCATCCCACTTGAGCAGTACATCTCTTTGTTGGAATGTTATGGATGAATATTTTTTATCAAATGACTTATTAAATTGGTGATAATTAGACCACATGACATTCATGACACTATCCCTTGTATCCTCTAGCTATCTCATCTCGTTCATTCTTAGTTGCATTACATCATCTTCTAAGAGCTCAAGTTGGTGAGCAAGTTCTAAGGCTAGCAGTTCAAGGGAAATAGGTAGTCTTGCCTCTATACCATACATAAGGAGGTATGGAGAGTGTCTAGTAGAAATAATAGGTGTGACTCTATCTTCTCATAAGGCATTTCTCAACCTTGTATGCCATTCTCTTTGACTAGCCTCTATGGTCCTCTTGATGATCCTTATCAATTTTTATTTGTGGATTATGCTAGTCCATTGCCATGTGGGTAATAGTTAGAGGAATACTTGAGATATATTACATGTATAATGGTACACTAACATACCTTATCACTCCCAAAGTCTAAGTAATTATCAAATAATATTATTGAAGGTACACCAAACCTAGTCACAAGATTGTCATATAACTCTAAGACTAAGTTCACATTGGCCTCCTTAAGTGAAGTTGCCACCACCTGCATTGTGATTTAGTCAATAGATTTTATGAACCACTTATACTATACACTATAAGTGGTATAAATCAGTCCTATGAATTCTAAGACACATAGCATGAAGGGCTACTCAACTTGGATTGGTTTCAAGGGAAGGGCAACTAAATTTTGTTTGCAAATGAACATGGAACATTTAGAACACTTATTAAACCAAGAATATGAGTCTATAAACAAGGTGGGATAAAAATATCCTTATCTAATGATATTATATTTCGTGGTCTTAGAAACAAAGTGCCCACCAACAAGCCC
Organism: Torreya grandis; assembly: GCA_037957365.1. Lineage (NCBI taxonomy): Eukaryota > Viridiplantae > Streptophyta > Pinopsida > Cupressales > Taxaceae > Torreya > Torreya grandis. Next base: position 1,765,009 of record JARHVA010001722.1, on the reverse strand, counting down.
ATCATAAAACTTCTAAAGTAGTTAGTCAACTTGGCTTGATTAAACACATCTTAAAATCATGCCTCTTATATCATTATTTAAGATCACTCCATCCATAAATACATAAGGTATAGTATACAACATAAAATTAATTATTTTGGTTCTATCTAAGCCCATAAGACATTGTCCTATTTGGAGAAAGATGACCATATCATTAGTCTAGCTGAGAGGAGTAGTGTTTATAACTACTTGACCATATATTACATGTATAATGGTACACTAACATACCTTATCACTCCTAAAGGCTAAGTAATTATCAAATAATATTATTGAAGGTACACCAAACCTAGTCACAAGATTGTCATATAACTCTAAGACTAAGTTCAAATTGGCCTCCTTAAGTGAAGTTGCCACCACCTGCCTTGTGAATTAGTCAATAGATTTTATGAACCACTTATACTATACACTATAAGTGGTATAGATCAGTCCTATGAATTCTAAGACACATAGCATGAAGGGCTACTCAACTTGGATTGGTTTCAAGGGAAGGGCAACTAAATTTTGTTTGCAAATGAACATGGAACATTTAGAACACTTCTTAAACCAAGAATATGAGTCTATAAACAAGGTGGGATAAAAATATCCTTATATGATGATATTATATTTTGTGGTCTTAGAAACAAAGTGCCCACCAACAAGCCCATCATAAAACTACTCAAGTAGTTAGTCAACTTGGCTTGATTAAACACATCTTAAAATCATGCCTCTTATATCATTATTTAAGATATCTCCATCCATAAATACATAAGGTATAGTATACAACATAAAATTAATTATTTTGGTTCTATCTAAGCCCATAAGACATTGTCCTATTTGGAGGAAGATGACCATATCATTAGTCTAGCTGAGAGGAGTAGTGTTTGTAACTAGTTAACCATATATTACATGTATAATGGTACACTAACATAGCTTATCACTCCTAAAGGCTAAGTAATTATCAAATAATATTATTGAAGGTACACCAAACCTAGTCACAAGATTCTCATATAACTTTAAGACTAAGTTCACATTGGCCTCCTTAAGTGAAGTTGCCACCACCTACCTTGTGAATTAGTCAATAGATTTTATGAACCACTTATACTATACACTATAAGTGGTATAGATCAGTCCTATGAATTCTAAGACACATAGCATGAAGGGCTACTCAACTTGGATTGGTTTCAAGGGAAGGGCAACTAAATTTTGTTTGCAAATGAACATGGAACATTTAGAACACTTCTTAAACCAAGAATATGAGTCCATAAACAAGGTGGGATAAAAATATCCTTATATAATGATACTATATTTTGTGGTCTTAGAAACAAAGTGCCCACCAATAAGTCCATCATAAAACTGCTCAAGTAGTTAGTCAACTTGGCTTGATTAAACACATCTTAAAATCATGCCTCTTATATCATTATTTAAGATCACTCCATCCATAAATACATAAGGTATAGTATACAACATAAAACTAATTATTTTGGTTCTATCTAAGCCCATAAGACATTGTCCTATTTTGAGGAAGATGACCATATCATTAGTTTAGCTGAGAGGAGTAGTGTTTGTAACTACTTGATAACTATCATAAATTTCCAACACTATGTTTTTATATTCTGTAACTTTTATTGAAATATGTTCAAATAGGCATCCACCCATAATCATCTTTGTAACTCTCACATAAATATCATATTCCATACACCGTTTTACCTACCATCTCTTTTCTCACTCAAATGTTTTTTAAGTATAAACTCTTTGATGCTTAGGTGCACTACCATCACTATGACCATATTTTTAGACACCTTGTGTTTAAAATTATTCAACCCTCTCATAATAATAAGTACAATTTTATACACATAAGTGAAAATTTATTCATACCCTTCTAAGGCTTTACTGAATAAGGCAATAGGTTGTTTTAACCCTTTATCATTCTACTTCATGAACATAATAGAAATGACATCAATTGTGAAGAATACATATAAGAAAAAAATATTTGATAAATTTAGGGTTGAGGAGTGTGGGGGGATTGAGATATGTCCTATTTGATTCCATTTAATCTTCTCTTTCTTTCATTACTTTGTGTGAACTCTATGTGCTTTTTAAGCATATGAGTAAAAGTTTTAACTAGCTCTACAAAACCTAAAATAAACCTCCTTGTGAAGTTAATCTTCCCCAAGAAGATATACAAACCTTTTTTTTACTTGGGAAGGTATAAGGATAATATTGATTCAATCCTCTTAGGGTCTATGGAGAGGACATCCTTTGACACCACATGTCCTAAAAATTTTCTCTCATGAACTACAAAGGTACATATCTTGGGGTTTAAGGAAACTCCAAACTATCTTCACATATCAAAGACTAGATTCAATTATGTTATGTGATCTATAGGATCCTTTGAAAACATATTGATGTCATTAAGATATATGAGCACCATATCAGTGATTATATATTGAAAGGAAACATACATTGCCCTTTGAAAAGTTACCCTTACATTAGACAATCTAAAGGGAATCTTTATGTATGCATAGGTGCCTCACTTTGTCGTGAAGGTTTTATAATGTATATATTCCTCCCTAACCAATATATGATTGTATCTAGATTATCCATGAAATAAATAAAACTTCTAATTGCTTGCAACCTTCTAAAGGATCTAATCCATGGATTGTAGTGGATAATGATCTCTCAAAAACACCTTATTATGGTCTCTAGAATCAACACATAGGCATATCTATCCATTCTTCTTGCTCATAGGCACAAGGATTTTTACCCATGAGGAATTATTAATGGGAAATACAATATTATATTTAATTAGTTTATATAGTTCCTTTCTCATGAGCTCTTCAACCTTAGGATTGACTAGTCTTTGTTTCTACCTTACCAGTTTTTCATTATCCTCCAACTCTATGGTGTGTTGGGATAACTTGGGTTCAAATCCTTTCATATCATGGTATTTCCATGCAAAATCATATGAATACTTTTGACATAAGGCTATGAAGGAATCTCTCTATTCCTTCATATTTACTTTTCATAACATAAGTAGCTTGTCCTTAAAAATGACTATTTTCTAAAAGTGTTCCTCTTTAGTTGAGATACTCACTTTGTCCTTACTCAACCAATAATATTAATTAAATATTATCTCAAATTTCACTAATCCCCTAGAAAAAATTTTACTTCTTAGCTAGACAATTTGATCATCAAACTAATGCTACAATCTACCTTGGTTTTTATGACAAAATTATGCCTCGTACATGAGAAAATAACTAATCTAATTATACCTATAAAATACCTACCAACTCAATTCATTATCAAGTACATATGGCCTACATATAACCTTTATTTTTGACTATCCTTGAGTTCCCTTGACTCCATTACGAATGTCATAATGTGAACCAATGGCTAGAAGTCTGTTCACATGATGATTGCACTCCCTAGGTATGGAAATGATGTCAAATTCTAGGAAGTACTCCAAAACATAAATAAATAAGTGTTTATAAGCCTTAAAAATATGATTCTTAACTAAACTAACACCTCTCACCTTATGAACCACTAGCTCACTATCACCTTTCACTTGCAAATATTTGATTCCTCTTTTCCTTACCCATTGTAGCCAATGTATGAGGGTTTCATTAACTACAATGCTTGAATTACAACTAAATTGAAACCTTATTTTACAATAGTATCTTTTATTATAAGGGGAAACAAGATTCACTCTAGCCCCACTCCCATTATTTAACCTTGATCCATCAAAGAATAGAGTCCATATGCCTTCATGCTCTTGAGTTGGGCTTGTAAGACTATATACAATAGATCCTTCTCAATGCATGTAGTATACACCTAGGCCTACCTAATCAATAGTTTTGTAAGGGTAAAAACCATTGTTTAAAACTTCTTATTTATTAAGGATCAGATTTGATATTCCTTCAACATGATCTTTGGGCTCTTGCTCACTAATATTCTCATCCTCATCTAGGATGGTGTAATTTACATTGGATAGGTTGGCCATATAGGATTATAAGTGGAACCTAGAAATAGGTTCAAACGTAATAGTGACCCTTATCCCATATCTAGTCTTAAGGACCATGTATGACCAGTTAGATAAAAGGTATCCCCCAATCTTTGTAGTGAAATCCCTAGATAGGCATAGGTCAAAATATGGATGGAGATCAACTACCATGACATATTATGAGATAGTATAATTAAGGTAGGATATTAATAAAATATTGATATATTTTAGGACACCTAATGTCTTTGTTGGAGACCCATCTAGTTTCAAAACTCATTTTTTATTGGGTTCATACTTGAGTTCTAATTTATCAATTATGGCTTTTGTCATGACTAAAGTAGAAGCACCACATATATCATGAAATTATGGACAACATAGTCTCCTATTATGACTAAAAATTATAAAGGAGGTTTGTTAAATACTTTATGATATTGAATTTCACTAGGTTTAATATCATTAGCATAAACTATAGTCACCTTATTAATTTATTTATTTGTGAGTGAAAACTTGGAGAGCTCTTGTTGAATAAGATCTTTCTACCTTGGAATGAGTAGAGCATCCCACATAAGAATGATAACATTGGAATTCTTCATGTAGTCTATAATGATAAAGGGGGAATTGGCACTCTTAGGCTAGACTATAGGAGTAATGGTATCAATTATAGCTTGTGTGACTTATGGAATGAAGGGACTCTTATACTGCTACCCATTTATTTTTGATGTCTAATGTGTTGTAAGTGATTTATGGACTTTACCTTGAGTGGAAATATTTTGAGATACTTCGGGGTTTGTTAGAGTGGCCTTAGACTTCTCCAAACTATCTTAAACGATCCTTCTCTTAGACATTATGTGGGATGTAATTGAATTATCTACCTTGGGTACATTTTACCCCAAATTTGATGACACTTGCTCAAAAGGGTGTTCACCTTCTTAAATGTTTTCAAAGGTGGTATCAGTAGGGTTATTATTCACATTCTCTCCTTATTATGGGGGAGGCATGGTGTCATGTACTTGAAAGGTAGGACCCTCCTACATATAATAGTTTTGACATACTTATCCACTTGTATCCATTACCATTTCACTTGATTGACCCCATGAATTAGACCATTAAACTTATTATGCAAAATTATTTTGTGTTTTGTTACCAATCCCCTTGAACTTTTACAAGAATTTAGGTTATAACTATTATAAGGCTTGGTGTATGTGATCTACCCTTGGCCTTGTTGGGTAGGTGGATAAGGGGGTATGTTATATGGATAAGATGGATATGGATCCTGATAAGGGGATTTATAATGTCTATAGGAAATATTTTTTTACCTTTCTAAGGCTACCAAATTTTTCGTTTGATCTTTAAGTAACCCCTAAATCTTACCAAGCCTATCTATTTGGCTATCATTAGATTGGTCTTGATTGTTTGTAGCTAGTAATGGAGCAATGATAGGATTAGTGTGTTTAATCTCTAGAAATAGGGTCATGATGGACCTAAGAGTTATCTTTTATTCTTGAATCAAGTAGTTTTCTACTCTAATATAGATCTCATATGCTTCTAGCAATGTGGTTCCCCCATAGACTATATCATTATAGCAACATCAGAATTTAAAGCCCTTAAATAGTACATGAAGACATATTTAGGTATAGGATTGATGATAATAGGAATCCTATCCTATGTTTTTTGAAAACTATAACTAAAATCAACTATGAATTCTTAGGGTGCCCTCTTGATTGAGGTGAGTTAATCAACTAATGAAACATGATCACTTCTATCTTTAAAATGCTTTCATAGACACTCACCAAACTCATCTTATGTGTTTATGGAGGTAGGTGTGATACCCATATACCATTGATGAGCTTTACCACTTAAAGAGGTTTTCGAAGAGTCTCATGGCTACATTTTCTTGGGTGATGTTGTGTACTAAGCAAAAGTTGGATATATCAGCTATGTGTTCCACATGGTTGTGAGAGTTTTCCCCTATAAAATAGGGTATAATTTTAAGTTTAGTAGCTAATATATCATCAAATTATTTAAGTATCAAAGGGATGACACCATTAAAGGGTAAAAATGATTGTATTCTAAGTCTAGCCATTGGAATTATAAGACTTGTAGTAGACTGTGTGTGGGTAGAATTATTAGAATCTAGGGAATTAAGAGATGTAATATTAGGGTTAAACATAGGAAACCTCTTTATTCTTGAAATATACAAAGATAGATCAATAAATTCAATATACTTAACTTTTGAAGATGATCTAGTTGACATCTTTTACATGAAACCATCTTCCAATCTACCACTAATTGTCTTAAGCCTTCCAAAATTGTCAAATATATCAAAATAGATCTCAAGGCACTTGATATCTAGTCCCACTAAGCATGTCATAACTATTAACTACCTAGGTTTCACCTAGCTTGAGGAAGACTGTTCACATCCACCTCAAACCTAGACTAACATTGGATTAACCTATAGGTTGTGGACTACCTAAAATTTAGGTCAAACCTCTAGTTTTGATGGGTTTAGATCCCATAATTTTTTTACTTTGACCCACTCTTTAATATCTAATCTTATTGGGATGAAAATAGAAAAGAGGTGAAATCTTGTGAAAGAATATTACACTAAAATGGTGATGTACCAATTATTGAGTATCCACTCCTGATTTATACCTCAAACACACTAATAAATCTGATGAAGACTAAAATTGATCAAAATTCTTGATAGGATTCTAAGCATGAATTTTTTAGGTGAAGGTTAGGTGAGAGTTATGTGATTTGAAGGACAAGGACCTAGATTTACATAAGACACTATAACTCATGACACCTTAAGAATACCTCTTCTTGTCAAAACTTCACATAACCTAGATAGACTAATAACCTAAAGTTAAGTGCATGAAGGGACCTATAGATGATAATAACACACATACATTATATAAATCAAATCTCATAAGGTATACTATAACTCAACCAAGAGATCTGTAATTGTCTTTCTCTTGACTCAAAGAGGCAAGGTATAATTTTAATAGAGGTTTATTACACACCAACTAAGGGATGCCAAAATAATATCTCAATGATTACCTAAATAAAATATTTGAGAGAGAATATATAATATTTTAGGTTTTGGAGAGGCCATGAATGAGGCCAATGTGGCGTATGGTAGTTATAATAGGCATATTCACCCCTCTCATGCATTGGCACTTCTTCAATGAGTCCTCATTAACATTGAGATGAGGTGTGAAGGTTATAAATAATCTATTTGACTTCATGTATGTACTTAACATTATCAAAATATCCCAATATTACCTTCAATGGTAGTTACATAATGCAAATGGGGTGTGGATAGGTCTGTAAGAGGCATTGAGTAACCTTTCCTTTAATGTGAATGTTGACTTGTCATTGAAACTATCCCCATCCCATCATAATGGTCTTTAATTTTGGATATGCTCATCCAAATAGGTAATTATATAGTGTAATATTGGCTCATGAATGTCATAATGTTATTATACACCCACTAGATCCTTCCATCTACAAGTTAAGTAAGCCTATCTTGATAGATCTTCATATTTCTACTTGTTACCACTTAAGTTCATATTAGATAATGGGAGAATCCCCAAGGTTTTAGGACCTATGAACCCCTTAGGATGAACCTTCAGAGTAGGCTAGATTCTTTCTATTCTAGGTGCACTAGTTTAAGACTACCACGTAGACCTAAAAATCAAAAAGATAAATCTACCACTAATCTAAACCTAATATTTTGAGGTAAAAGAAAGTGAGAAGGTAAGAGAGTGATAAAACAAACAAAAGGTGATTCACCAATAATATATTGAGCACCCTTACTACCTTAATAAACACACTACAAATTTTTTAGAGCAAGAAAATATCACACGGACTCCACCAAGGATGTTATATATACATAAGTATTTTGTATGGAGGTGTGGGAACATAGTGAATCATTGAGAGGGATGAAGGTTATACATATAAAATAATTACATAGACCTTGGTGTGTATATAATACAACCTACAAGTGAGTTTTAATTTCTATACAAAGGTGCTAGGAATGGACAATAATGAGAGGGGTGAATATTACCCACAAATAGAGATCAACAAACACAAATAAAACACATAATACAAGAAGAATTAAGGGAGGTGACCTCAATTTTCATTCAAGTATAAGGTTCATCCAATATATTTTCTCCTAAAGGAAAATTTTTTACAAAATTTTTGTGCTAAAAAATTTCCCTTTTTATAATGATAAATCTACCTGCTTATATAGGTAATTGGAGAGCTCATGGTCATTACTCCATCTCACCCACTATTGGGATTGTTAAAATATCCAATAATTATTTTATAAGTAGATAATATATTTTAGGAATTGAAAACATATACATTATCTACATTCTTAAAAGTGATGCCTAGTGTCAATAGCCATTTTTACATTAAAGTCCATAGACTTGTCAAATCAATACAATGCTCAAACTATAACATTGACCAATTTAATTATAAACTTATCCAATTATAAATAAATATAATAATAAATAGGGTGAGTTCATATTTAAAATTCAATAAATTTAATTGAAAATTAAGCCAAAAATAAAAATATATGGTTAAAAAACTGACACACAGTTGCACAGTTGCATCAACACCTTCAAAACATGGAAAAATAGAAATCTGTAGCATCAGATATGAGAAAAAATCATAATTTATTATATTAATAAAAATATATTTAAAATATTCTCAAAATTTTATTTTAATTTTTTTAAATGATGAAAATAACCCTTGTGACCTACCCTTTAAGTGTTTTCTACTAAAATGTTGGTTGAGTGATAAATCTTCCCATAAACGTCACTTCGCACCATCATGACTTTTCATTGGAGACTCACGTAGATAAAAAAAATGCATTACCTTATCATGAAATCAGGGTAAAATCATAAAATTTTTAATGTAATTTATACTTCATTTAATCTTATGAAATGGGAATCAAAAGTGCTCACTGGGTAGATTTGAAAACTAGAAATGCAAAAAATTGACTAAGTACAAAATCAATTCAAAATCCATTTTTTATAGTTATTAATTTTGCATGTGGGACTTAATTTCATACTCAAATTTTACATGTATATTCTCCCCATATTTTTATACCATCATGTTAAATTTTAATAGAGTTGGACCTGATTTGTCTCTATGCAATGGTGTTTGAAAAGTGTTATGCAAGTTGATTTGGAACTTGGAAACACATAGAAATCTATGAACTGGGTAGTTTTCATGGCTATGTATATCTCAAGTGAAGAACTATTTTCTTTTACCAATTTCACCATTGTATTCCCTTAATATTTTACTACCTTCATAAAATTTTAGGGGATAAATGAGCATGATTTAGTCAAGTGAAACTTGTCCCAAAAAGCATTATGTAGGCTGATTTTACACATAGAGTTCTACTTTCACAATGGATCAATGTGACTTGAAGATTCAAAATTATTAATAAAATCTATGGTACACTTGAATACTAATTGTATATCTAATATTCTTAATCAATCCATTGGGTATGGATTCATAGAAGCATCCAAAATTCCTCACATTCTGAAAATGCTAGATAGTTGTATCCTACCTAGCCTTGCACCTCAACCAATCTTTTGAAACTTAAAGCACAGCTCCACAAAAAGGAAATAAAATAACAAAAACTATGCCATAATCACTTATATGAAGGTTTAAACTACCAAAATCCATTTACAATGTGTGCACAACTACTTATAGGAAAGAAAAACATTTAACCTACTCTTAACTAACTAATGAAACGACCATCTAAATAAAGCCATTGACTAACTGTAAAAAATAGCTACCATTTTTTATTAATATAATATTATTTACATGATTTATGGAAAAAAATTATGGATAATTAATTAATAATAAATGAAATGGTGATATAATTCTCCAATTATAAAAACATAAATAAACTCACTTACCCAATCCAATTGGCTAAACATAAAACTATCTGGGAGTGGATATTCAAGCTAATCATGTTATTCTTGATTCTCAAGTTTTTTCTTTGAATTAATAAAAACATGTGATGATTCCTCATTGATAGATTCCAACTGAACTAGATACTTGATATGGCACCCTCTTGTCAAGGCAAAGTTTGAGAAATTAGAATTTCCCTCCCTTATGCATTTTTCATTTCCATCATTTTACTAATTGAGATGCACCTTCCCAAGTGTTTAATTTGGGAACACATTAAATTCCTTATATTTTTATTAATGCTCATGTTTTTACCCTTTAATATATGATGGTTTAATTTCAATGCTTGAACAAAATTTCTCTAGCTCATCCCAAAAGAAATCTTCCTCCAGCTGCTCTTCACTCTTCTGCATGAGAGGCCTCATTACAGCTTCATGACCAACCTCATCTTATTCCATACTAAATGTAATCTCATATATAAAATATAATGCCTCATCATATCACCCCTATACATGGCCCTATTTCACAGGTTGGTTTTGTTTATTCTCTTCTTATAGCAACTCTAATTTTTTTGATTTAGTTGCATAAAAAGGGATTCTCATAATGATTTCCTCATCATACTCACTTGAAATATCCTCTTCCTCATTAAAATGGCCTCCAATTTATTTGCATAAAATTTTTATTCCTTTGAAAATGGAAATAGTGGGAGGGAAAGAGGTTTAAATTGGTATAAATAGAGGGAATTTTACAAGGTTGGGTATTGTGAAGTCAGGATGCATGGTCCAAGAAGGCTACCATGACTATGCTTTGGGTTTTTGAGGAATTTAAATAAATGGGAAAATTTTGAAACCCCAAGCATATTCATGTTACTTAGAACCTTGAAATTAGGGTATTTATTTGAAAACATGGAGGATTTATCTTTCTTAAAGCTAGGAAAGGGAGGAGTGGAGGCAGTTGGATATGATTTAATTTATTTCATCTACACAAGTAACATATGCATCTACTCTTCCTTATCTATGATCTACCTATCCAATCACTCTTATTCATATCTAAATTATCCCATCACCTCCTAATTACATGTGTAATCTTGATAAACAAGCTCTTCCTACTGCCTACTATATTCCTCTCTTTAAATCTCCATCAGTTATCTCTGAAAATCAAGTTGTATATTATTGATTTTTTGGGGGGGTTTATTATGAGGGTAATAATATAAATTGGAATCAATTTAGACTTCTTGAGGCTAGTCATAGGTGTAAATATGTTTCCAAGAAGGATTAACTAGGGTGGGAGGGAGGTAATTACTATGAAAATGAATATATCCCACTATGATGTGGCCATTTAGAATAAAACCAACAACATTTTTAATTTGATATGGATGGTAGGAAGGCATAGACAATGCATTTTGACAAGGATGAGGGGAAAAGAGATATTTTCCATGATATATTGGCATATTAAATCATTAAAATAAGGGATCATTAGGTATATATTTTTAAAAATAATTATATACCAATAGAGTCACTAGGTGATTAAATTAATTCAAAAGAAAGGAAAAGACCAAGAATATCACCTAAATCATGATCATTGATAATATTTAAGAGCTTAATATACTTAAACTAGTATATTTAATCTTTAGATTTACCATGATGTTGAATAAGCTTCCCTCAATGAAAAGATACACTGAAGAACACAATAAAATCCTTCAATGAGTGATGTAAGGATCATCAAATTGGGTCCCACTAGGCATTCTAGAAACTATTAGCACTCAAACCCTACACCTGGTAAATTCGAATAATTAGTTTAGTGGGATAATGGTAATATCCCCAAGGTTGTGGGACCCTTGAACTCCTTTGAAGAAACATTTGGAGTAATTTGAATTCCTTATATTCTAGGCATACTAGTTTATGATCGATGTGTAGACCTAAAGAGCAAAAAGGTAAATCTATCACTAATCTAAGCCTAATATTTTAAGGGAAAAGGGAGGGAGATGATAAGAGAGTGATAAAATAAATAAAGTGTGATTCACTAATAATATATCATGTTCATGTACTACCTTGATGAATACATTACAAATTTTTGAGAATGAGATAATATCACACAAAATCCACCAAGGATACTCTAAATGCATAAGTATTTCATATAGATGTGTGGAAACATAGTGAATAATTGATAAGGATGAATATTATCCATATATAATACCTACATATACCCAAGTGTGCATATAATGTGAACTATAAGTGAGTTCCAAGTTTTGCACATAGGTGTTGGGAATGGATAACAATGAGAGGGGAGAAAATTCCCATAGACAAATATCAACAAACACAAATATCACATAGAATATAGAATATAGAATATAAGAATAATTAAGGGAGGTGAAATCAATTTTAATTAAATTTCAAGGTTTATCCAATAGATTTACTCCTATAGGGAAAATTTTCATAGCATTTTTGTGCTCAAAAAGTCCCTTTTTTACAATGATAAATTTTCCTACTTATATGGGTGATTGGAGAGCACACGGTCATTACTCCATCTCACCCACTATTATTGAAGTCGAAATATTCAATAATTATTTGAGAATTAGATAATATATTTTTTGAAATAAATACACTTCCATGCTCTACATTATTTGAAGTGACACTCGTTGTTAGTAGCAATCTTTGCATTAAAGTCTATAGACTTGTCAAATAAATACACTCCTCTAGCTGTAACATTTACCAATTTAATTATACACTACTCTAATTATAAATCAATATAATAATAAATATGGTGAATTCATATTTCCAATTCAATAAATAACATTTATAATAGATCGATGGATCAAAATATGTGGTTAAAAAACCAACATACAGTTGTACAATAAAATCAACACCTTAAAAACATGGAAAAATGGAAAATCATAGCATCAAATATGATCAGAACCAATCATATATTATATCACCATAAATATATTTAAAATATCCTTAAATTTTTATTTTATATGAAATTATTATATTAACCCCTACGACCTACCCTTTGAATGTTTTCTAGTAAAAAGTTGGTTGAGTGACAAATCTTCCTAGAAAGGTCACTTCGCACCATCATAACTTTTCATTGGATACACATGTAGCTATGAAACCAAATAAATTAACTTATTATGACATTAGGGTAAAATCATGAAAATTTTCATAGAATTTAGACTTAATTTTCTCTTTCATAATGGGAATCAAAAGTGCTCACTAGGCAGATTTGAAAATTGGAAATGCAAAACATTGACTAACTACAAAATCAATTTTGAAGCTAATTTTTGTAGATATGCATTTTGCATGTGGGAGTGAATTTTATATGAAAATTTTAAATTCATATTCTCCCCACATTTGGATACCATCATGTTAAATTTTAATTCAATTAAACCTAATTAGGCCCTACACAATGGTGTTTCAAAATTGTTGTTTAGGTTGATTTGGAACCTAGAAACACATAAATCTATGCACTAAGTAGTTTTTATGGTTGCTTATCTTTCAAGTGAAGACTTATTTTTTGAAAAAACTTTCACCATTGTATTCCATTGAAATTTTAATACCATAATAAAATTTTTTGGGAGAAATGAGCATGATTTAGTCATGTAAAACTTGTCTCAATAAGTACTATGCAGGATGATTTTGTGCAAAGAGTTCTACTTTCACAATGGATCAAGGTGACTTGAAGAGTCAACACTAATCATTCACTATTTTAATGAATAATTCATATGAAATAGGTCTTAAAAACATCAAATATGACTTTAAATATCTTTTTATTAGCTATTTTAAAAACAACTTAGGCCTTTTTAAAATATTTTCCACCTATAAATACATTCACATTTCTAGACAAGGCCTCTCAGACTAGTTTCATAGACTGGCTATTTAGAATGAGATAGTAGAGATACTTGTAGGTATATTAATGTATTTTTTCAATATTGGAAGAGTATAACAATTATTTAAAATACCTTTCCCATAGTTTATAACTCTTGACTAGGCTTTGTACCCCATTCCTCATTCAAAACCTAGCAAACTTGCATTTTCTAGAGGTGTTCGTACAACATCTATACAATCAAGTGTCATGGTCATGGGATCCTCTAAGTTGGTAACATTATATAGGTGTTATTTAAGAAATTATTGATTTTATAAATGCATATTTCCCTAAACCTTTCTAGTTGATTCATTATTAGCGTTTAAGGGGGGTTTAAGAGTGCTTGGGGGTCTTAGTGATGGTTCATAGAGACTAGGGCTTGCATATATGAACCAATTATACAAAATTCATGAAAAAAACCTCTCAATATCCCCTAAATTTAATTTATCCACATACATATCATCCATACTATGGTGATCATTTGAATATGATCCTTGGGTGAGAGACACACTTACTGAGTAGCTCCTAGGTGTATACAGGCAGAATGACTAATTTTAGGAACTTCTCTTTGGATCCAAATTGGCCAAAAGTATTAAAATAACTATGTTGACTTTACCTAATAATGGTATAGGCATTATTTTTTTTCAAATTTCTCTTTAATCCAACTTTTGGTAACACATTCAAAGTGGAGGTTATAGATTGGTCTGTCTACAGACTTAGATCTTGAAATTTGGATTAAACCTTGGGGTTGTGAGGCACTATTTCATTTATGATAACCTTAATACCACCTCAAATATCATATGGAATAGTAATCATTAGCTTTATCAATCTTCTTAACCAATAATGAGTAGATATATCCATTATTCTTAATACATATGCCTACATGCAACAAAACTAATCATGGAGATCTCTAAAAATGGATACTATATGGCTCATTGTTTCAAGACTCATTTTCCCTCCTTAACTTCATTATGCACAAAAACACTTCCCATATCCTTTATTTTATACTCAAACTAACCCTACTGAGCCTATTTTTTATATTTTAACTACTACATGTGCTAACCAATGAGTCACTGTGATGCTCATAAGACTTGAGGAGACCTTAAAGTTAATTTCATAGCCAAATCACCCCATTTATATGGTTTTTGAGGTAATAATCCACCATCAAGCCACTTCTAGGGTTTACATAGGGTTTGAGATGTCCACCATCTCAATAATGGTTCATAAATTATATATGTCCAAACCAAAAATAATGACTATGAACTTACATTTCATTGACATCCTCATCTTCTATTAATATCTTGGGGTCCCATGCAATGGATGTGTGGAGATAGGATAATTAGAATATGTCACTCCAGTTGTTTACAGATTAATTATAACATGTTATTTTCTCAAGTATCACTCATAAAGGTTAACCCCCAATTACCAACCAATACTTCATGAATATTTATTCCATAGGGAGACTTAAAATTCCCTAAGACCTTTTTACCTAAGCATCTTGTGATAAAGTGTGTGAACACTTGAAGTTGGGGTTTGAGTTGTAAATTTTGAGGTTGAATGGATCGAGTAAGGTTTTGAAGATACTTTGACTTTTTTCTCACTTATTTCCACTTAAAACCTCATTATCAAGGTCTTAAACATCCCCATGCATCTCTCATTTACCATCAAACTTGTTGTAAGATCTTGGAAAATCCTTAATATCACAATAGGGTCTATGAACAAGTTTGAAGTCTATCTATATGATCCACCCTCAAGGGCACTTGAATGTAAATCTAAATTCTAATCCATTTTTAGGGTGTATTAGGAAATTAACCATCATTTCACATTATTTAAGTTCCATTTGTAGACCCTAGTATTCCTACAATCCCTTTAAAGCATGATTTTGATTATTTAGCCCCAAGATTGACTGTCATAGTCAGGGCTTGGTATGAGACAAAATAGTGGGTTTACCCATTACCCACTATTTTAATAGCCCAAATGGAGATATGGATACAATTATATATTAATTATTACCATTCATACTAAATTTTAGGGATTTTACATTCTTATAAAGGCCTTTAACACTCATTTTGATTAGACTAGCAGTGAATTGCATGTTGATTGAGTGTTTGAGCATAAGAGTTATAAGTAGGGTTATTTGCCTTTGATTATTAATATTAACATGGTGTTATGTGTAAATATGATGTTTCTCAAGGTTAGATACACATTCAAATATCTAATTTCAACATATCTTCTCTTGTATACCATTCCTCTTTTCAAGTTTAGGACTTGTGCCTATGGAGGCTTGTTTATCTTCACATTTGAGGTCTGATGTCATTTTTGCCTTCTTAGGTATGATGATCATTGATGTTTTGACCCTTGAATTATTATAATACATAATTTACATGATTTTAATTCTTCCATTTTATCATAAGAAAGATATGGTTCTCCATATACATTAACACTACTATAAGTATACACTCACATATGTTAACTATGTACACAAGTTTGAGTATCATGTTTTTATGAGAAGAAGGTGATATACAGTCACTTGAAAATCCTATAACATATTCATATCTTTATCATTTACACCTTCCCATGGTCATATCACTTCTTATGTCCATTGTAGGTTCACACAGTGCCCTTTGGAGATTCTTATACTAAGGACTTAAAAGGTTGGTTGTAGATGGTTATTTTCCTCCAAAATTTTGTGCATGACCCATATAGGTCCAAAATTCCATGATTTAATTTGTATTGAGGGTTATTATGGGTATTAAAGTCTATTTCACATGGTTTAGTCTAGGAAGGAAGGGTAAATGACTGATTAAGATGGCTATGGGGTGGTATGGGTGAGAAACATGAATAACAAAGATACAACATAATGTAAAGATAATGAGAACAACATGAAATGGTATAATCATGAAAGTTACATATAAATTAGTATTTAAAACCTCTAAATACAAACCATATGAATATTGAAGACCCTCACACATATACCTAAATAAATAGACCAATTTGGAGGCAAAAATGAAGCATACACAGTCAAAAGATTTGACCTAATAATCTCTAAGAAACTTTAATCTTTACAAAAAACCATAATCTCTACTAAAAATAACTGTGTGGTTATATATGTATGGAAGGTGATTTTGCCATGGAGGTTTGAAAATTATCTCATAGGGTTGTGATTATGACATACTATGACTCTAACACCTCCTTCTATATTATTGAATTACATTTGAAGGATCTATATATGCCATTAAACCACACATAGTGTTCACCACACAATGGCCCTCAAGTATTTATAACCCCCTTCTTATTGGAGATCCTTTTAGGTGACAATAGGCTATTGAGAACATGAAATTTAAGCAAGGAGGCATGGAAAAACTTGAATCACTCTACCACTTATTCCACATAGTCAACACGTTCTAATGAGGGCACTCAACCTCTGATCATTGAAAAAACATACCTATATATTACACACTATTCTAGTCTTGAAGGTTTATTGGTTTCATGAACTCACACATCTGATTTAAACATTAAAAAATCCATGATATTTTTTTAGGACCTAAGGAAATAAGATCACTCACTAGTTTTAGTAAATAAACCAAGAATCCATGAAAACCATTTAGTTCAATTTGGCATGTGCAGACAAGGATGACATATATATTCCTTAAGTTATTAATGAATGTTCATATAGATCATGACACTAATCCCAAAAAAAATTCCAATGAGTGGAAGATGATTGAGTGTACTTCCCCTAGCTAGGAGCTCAGACCTTCATTATTTCTCCTTCATATAGTCTGATCATAAAATTGAAGACATTTATAAGCTTATAAATGAGCTCCAAGGGAAATTAGGATGGTTTTTATTTTCATTTTCAATGAAATAGTTTTCTTTATCCCCTACTTTTCATCACTAACCTCCCTGTACAAGTCCCTGACTCCACCTAACCTAATCTGTACTAAATGGATCTGTACCATCTGAGAAAATTCTAAAACCTATAATTTCTCTACATTTATTCTTGTTTTATACCAAAATACATCATTAGAAGGTGTTATTGAGGTAAAATAGGGGTCATGTGATATTTCAAAGCAGATGGTATGAATTAGGGGAGTTGAAAAGTCATAATTTATCATGTGTGGGGACCATTAGGTAGGATTTAGGTATTTACCATGGTGTTAATGGACTCAATTGGGTATGAAACACTTTATAATGGTATAATTAATCTCATGAGATTTATTGAAGGAGTTTAAGGTGTCTTAGTGGTCCATCAAGGTCAAATTAGGCCTCATTATGAAAAAAAATATTGACTTTGGTACACATACATGAACTTAAATGGGCATATAAAATGAATATCATGTTAATATATTATTAAGAGACCTTTATGACCTATTAAATACCTTAATTGGACCCTAAGACACTTCTCATGATGTTCTTGAAACTTGAAAGATAAACATACCTCATGTGACTGAGCAGAACAAAGGTATTTATGAGTTTTCAATAGACTGCTTTATTAATTAAATTTCACCATGTCAATTCTCACATATTGTAGATCTAGAAAACTAACCAACGACACTTACCCATTATAAATCATCATGACAATTCTTGATTCAAGATAAAAAGTAGGTATGAAGACTCACAAAGCAAATTTATGGCATGACAAGATAGTAGATTGTTTGAACACCCCAAAAATTCATAAGATGAATAAAAAACATAATTAATAATGACCTTGGATCATGACTCATGTATTTTTAGGTTAACCCCTTTATAGGTTTAATTATATAAATTAGTTTACATGTACTAAATATAATTACCAAAATAGCTTACATCTATAGAGCAAAGGAGAAGAGAATTTCAAGAGTAACAAAAAAAAGTTTCAAGTTGTATAAACCAATTAAAAATATATTTAATGATGTGAAAAATAGTTCAATAATTCTTTTTGGAAAATTTTGCATCACAAGTATAACATCTTCTCTCAATTTGTCATAGAGACTCTTCATATCTCTCTTAAAACTACTCCTTGGTAATGAGAGGTTCACTTGAATATTTAAAACTTACATATAATAATTTAACACATATTATCTATCATTATAAGGTTTAAATAACTTTTTAATATCCCTCATACACCTACCTAATTGATAACTTCCTTTTTTACACTTGTGTTAACTCTCTAGTACTAACTCATTAGCCTTCCTCAGCTTGTCTTGACATGATGTATGAGTGACCTATAGTTTGTCCAAAAAAAATTATTAAAGGGGTGTTAGGACACTTTTTTAAGGAAATTTTTTCTTCTAGTCTATCAAATATACCTCAAAATATTCATTGTCACATTTCTCACTCACACTTAGACAATCATGTCGATTCTCATTGTGATAGCTTAAAATGCCTGTGATGACTAGTCCAATATAGAGATTTTGATGATTTAATAGATTGATTAATTATATTATAGGTTTTAACAAGTCTCAAATATCCTTCTTCAATGACTCTTATTTAACAATTTCCCTCTGCACCTATACAGCACTTAAAATCATCTAAGAAACTTAGGGTTTAGTTTATTCATATAAGTGACAATATAAAAAAAACTTTATGGTGAGGATATTGAGTGAGTTATAATAAATTTATAAACACCTACCTATTCATTTTACCACCTTTTGATGCATATATCACCATATCTTTCCCATCAGGTATGAATGAGGGTTTTAGGAAGGTTTATAGTACCTTAGACTATTAAGGATTGTTCATAAAATACTGATGTTAAAAATATAAATTAATCCCACTAAATTTTATACAAATAACCCATTAAAATATTATTAACTCCTTATATTCTCATGGATTCCATCCGTACATATGTGAGCAAAGGAAGGTGGCGTTTGAGCTCTTGCAGTGCATTCGAGGTAGGTCTGAGATAGTCTTAGGCTAAAAATGATCAACTAGAGTTAAAACATATAAGATAATGATCCTAATACATCCTATATCTTCCCATGAATAATATAAAATTATTTTTATAGTTCCATGAAGTCATCTAAATGAGTTTATGAGCCATGAGGGTTTTAGGCCTCTTCTAGGCCTAGTAGTCCTAACTATATCTTATTATGTGTTTAACCCTATGTAGATTTATAATGAATATAGGGCCTCCTATATGCTTGTTTCACCTTCATAATAAACTTATAAATCATACTAATATTATTTCAATACCCCTCTATTCATTCATTTACTCTTTATGTGCTAACCTATAGATTGTGTTGTTTATGGAGTGCCCTCTATCTGAGATAGAATAGAGGGCATCTCCCAAATTAAATTGACGTTAAATATATTATGATGATTTTTTTTTTATTTTTTTATCATGTTTACCATATAAATAAACACTAAAATATTTATCATTCTTCTGGAGTCCTTAAACTTCCATCTTCTCAAAATTATCTCTTAGGAAACATGACAGTAGGCAGGGTTTAGTTAACTATGTTTAGAATTTAAAAACTCGAGCCTTTTCTATATTACATTACATATGAGAGTCAAATGAAAGTGTGAGGTAATTTTTATAATTATATGAATTATTTTTCATCTTCAATTCATACTTCTTCCAATTCACCAAGCAATCCTCCTAAGCATGAGTTAGTCTAGTGGTATAAAGATTCATGTAGGTATATATTCATTCATAACTCTATTTTTCACACCTCAAATTTTATATTAATTAATTTAGGACAAATAAACACCTATATTAACCTATTTTACACCTTAGATTCATGTCCTCATCAATGTAATATAGACTTATAGTTAGAATGTATATGTCATTTTTAGGAGGCATGAGACCTTCATTTAGGTGAAAATATACTTTTAATGTTTCTTCAATACTTTGAATTTTTTTTATGAAATTAATACTATATATCATCTATATGGACTTTTATTATGTCTATAAAATAGGTTCTCATATCCCATTTCCAAGGTGTTATGTGTCACTGCAAGCTAGAGTTTTCTTTGAACTCAGAAACACTATATTTCAATAAATAACTATAGTGAACACTTGCCTAAATTGGGGGTCACTCAACCTTCCTTTTTTATTTTTTTGGAAACTTAATTTCATAATAATAATTAAATTCTAGGCTTAGGATACTATTATGAGTAATTAGGTCCACTCAGTCCTCAAGAAGCCTCATAAACAGAGCTTTAAATGTGATATAAGTTCCCTTAGAGAAATTAAGGTAAATGTTCCCTTTGAGTAAATATATCAATATTTGGTTAACTAAAATCTATGTGATAGATATAATACAAAAAAATTGATCCATTAGTGACTTAAGAAACATCATTCAATTTTTTGGCAAGAACACCTCTTGTGTCTTAGGTCTTATATAGTCCATCTCTCTTCCATACTTTCTTAACATGACTGTAAATGATTTTCATATGAAAGAAGTCTAATTAGTATTTGATAGATATATTGAGAGACTCATATTCATCAACCTTAAATCATTACAATGAAAAAATATTCATGGATAAATGACCTTACATGTTTTATGAAGTGAAACACATGTTCATTAACTGCTTTGAAACCACTGACAAAAAAACACACTACAAGTGGTAAAGCCATGTCCTACAACAAATGTACTCACTTCTAGCACAAAGAGGGTGATCATTCCTATCCAAAAATTCATCACATGTGTAAAATATATGGAATACAACATGAAGAAGATGAAATTTCTCTTATAAAACAAATACATGGTTTAGAAACTTCAAATCATGTAAACAAGTGAGAAACCTATAGGTGATAGGAATGTGTAGTCTTCTTGGAAGCATCAACTCTATTAAAGATGATTCATGAAGTATAATCCATCAATTTTCAAAATATTTCCATACAATTTAATCTCTCAAATAAAAATTTAATCCCTCAAATTCATTCTTCTCAACCTTTCCTCTCTAGTCTATACCAATAGAAAACCGATTGACTAGTCTTGTCTTAGACAAGAGAGAAATGGAGAAGGTAAACAATTTTGTGTCATTTTTGGAGTTTTCAAGGAAATATAATCATGGAAAAGATTTTTGGGTAGTTTAATCATCACTTTGAAGTGTGACACACATGTCATTACTATTGTATAGTTTATACAACTGCCCAAAACTCTTCTCTTTTAAACTATCTTCTTATTTTCAATGTGGAACCCTGCAAATTTTTAGTTATATAATAGTGCCCTAACATTCACCTAACACATGGGATGTTGAATAACAATTTGACACATTTTTATTAATAATTAAACCATATAATTTATTAAATTGGTTCAAAGGTGACATAAATGACATTAGGACAAAATAACACACATGACTAATCTAAGTCAAGCTATTTAACTTTAGTCTATGACCATGGTGGACACTTTAGACCTAGGATACCTCATGAAAAGTTTCAAATTATAGGGGAGGTTTATTTATTTGACCAAGGGGTCAAATTAGTCAACATTTTAGCATTTTATTATGGGTAGCAAGTGTTTTATGCTAAGGACTAATTACTTTCTCCCATCTATTGGGTAATGTATTCATATGCACATCACATTTGACACTAGCAAGCCTCTAAAAAAACACCAAAAACACACATCAAATATAAAAGGGAAAAAAAAACAAATCAAGATAAAGACACACACACTTATGTTCTAAAGAACACTTAGGGAAAGACACAAATAACACTTAATAAAACTAATTTATGTAAAAACTAACATGAAACAAGATTCTCCTTCTGGATCAAAGGGGAAATTTTCAACATATCTTTCTCCATGAGATAGAGGAATTCATGAGGTAAGTTTCCAATTGAGCATGGGCTTTGATGTCTAAATATTTTTGATGTTGTCTAACCTATGACTTTAATATGGTTAGGGTAGATTCAAATGGATCACTTATAAAGTTGAAATCCTTTATCACTTCAACAACCTAAATATTTTCATGATATTCCTCAACTGCAACTTCTAATGGTGTTTCAACAAGGCATGTTTTCCTAAACTCCATCATAATCTCAATGAGATTAGGTTTCTTACCACCTGTAAGTTCCTCAAGCTCATCAAAGAGATTTGTGTACTCAGTAAATCTTGGTCATCTTCCATTAAGAAATATTTCTCTACATTCTTGTGCACTTAGCCTTCCATATTACAAAGATCTTCAAGTTCTTCAAATAGATCAATCTACTACAACCAATCATCTTAACCCTCTTTCTCTTAAAGAAACACAAAATCTTCAAGCTCATCATTTTTATCATGTCCATGCATGTCATAGTCATCATATACTACATCATGACATTCATCAAGATATAGTTGTTCAATAGGGTCTTTTAATTCTTCCTCCACAAACTCATCTTGCTCTCCTTTAAGGACTAAAATCTCAAGGCTTTATATTAATTGAACATCTCTTAATAGGTATACCACATACCTTGATTAAGTTATTGATGAATAGTTATAACTTCATACATATATTATCTTTCTTATCTTAATAAGGATTCGTTTTACTTATTCTCACCAAGTGGAGTTCCTATGATGAACTCTTCTTCACCATCACTTGAAACATATTGGTTTGTTGCACATTGAGCTTCTTCTCCATTTTTGGCCTCACATAAGATGTGTTTTATTTCAAGAGGAGATTATGTGGGATGGTTGCATATTAGTTCATGTTTTTTATAGATTGTATAAGGTGTGATGGAGGGCTCATGAATTGGTATGGTGATGGAGGGATACACTTGGAAGAACTCTTAAAGGGAGAGAAGGTTCTGCTAGGCTATGGACATATCACTTTCCTTAACAAGTACCTCATGATTCATATTCTCTTCTTGAAAATTCTCCACATATTTAAATTTAACCTCAAATTCCTCCACAAATGATTCTCTTTCTTGCTTAAACCCTTATTATATAGACTTACAATATGGAAAAAACATAGGTTTTTTGAAGGGAAGGCAATTTGATTTAACTATAGACCAAATTTTCATTCGTATCATCACATACTTGGTTATAAATTGGAACATTGATGATACTAGGATATTTTTGGAGATTATATAGGCTCTTAATAAGTATGAGAGGCATGATATGACTAACATGAAACATAGGAAGACACTTGAGGATGGGAAAGACAAACTTATTCTTTAAACAAATTTTTACTTTTTCCATAGCTTTCATGAGACCTTTCAATAGTTGCAATTTGCCTCTCAAATTCTTGGTTTTACCAAATTTAAAGCCTATAAATCCACCATTTAATTTATCATCTCATCTCATGAAATATTATTCACTGACTTCCTCCTCAACCAATTTCCATTTACTCAAAAGAAAATGAATTGCCTTTCTCATCTTCTCTATAAAATGACTAGGAATCACAACAAGATCTTGATATAATTTCTTCATCAATATTTATAATTATAAAAATTCAAGCATGAGTGATAAAAAAGAATTGGATTAAGGTATATTTAGAGGAGGAGGATAGTATCTTTGGTATTAACCTTGATGTTTTTGTGTAGGAGTTTGGTAGGATGGACAAGGCTATTGGGAGGAATACTTTTAAGAACCTACCTCCTTAAAGCTTATATCTCTCCTTGGAGAAATTGAATCTTAAGAGATTTGATCTCTTATTTAAGGTACTTTAATCTATTTCCTTGATATATTTATTTATATGATTCTTCACAAGACACTTAAACAACTTCATGACATTATGTTCAAGGAATGGGTTTATTATATGGTAGATAACAACTTTGATAGGGTTATGTATGATAAGAGTTCATAAAATTTCTATCCATGTTAGATTAATTATTCAAATGAACTAAAAAACTTGATTAATATCTTTTCAACAATTACCTAGATCTGATTATCACCAGATAATGAATTGGGTGTTTCCATGTGTGTTTTCTTGAATGCTTCCAAAAGTTGGTAGTAGGAATAACATACCAAAAATTCTTCTACTCTTTTTGACCTTGTCCCACTGATAATTCCAAAAATTTTGTAGCCAAATATTTCACCTAAGAGAGGGTGTTTAAGCCTCTTCCATATTTGGATAATATGTGATTACCTCTAGGCCTATGGGTTGCCTATAGCATAGGCAAACCTCTAGGTTAGAGGGATAACTCCCTAGATTTATCTCTTAAAGTCACACTCTACACTAGGTCAATCACTTAGGGGGTGAAAAAGGAAGAATTTAATATAAATTATACCTATACTAGTGAGGTAATACACCAAAATATTAGTCCATAAACAAACTTGCATATACACTAAGAGAGAAAGCTACTAACACTAACCTCAACTCTATGACCTTTTAGCATAAGTTTTTCTCATAAAAGTAGATTTCTATGTATAACAAAAGGTGGGTGAAAATAAGTTCTAATAGTATACACTACTATTCTCTCTCAAACTTTAATTAAACCTTAAAAAATAATACTCTTTATGAGACTTGATAGAATATATGCCACTCACACAATGCATATAAGGGTAGAATGAAAGCAAGGAGAAAGAAACTTCATCACTTGTAAATCAGATATGCCACTTGAGATAATTAGGTAAGATGTGAAGAGATTAAATAAACTTCATAACTTTATTCAAAGGACAAAACAAGGTGTCAAACTAGCAAGGCTTCACCAAAATAGGTGTGTACTAAATATAATTACCAAAATGGCTTACATTTATAGAGAAAAGGAGAAGAGAGAGAATATTATAAGTTTAAGAGTCACCAAACCAAGTGTCAAGCTATATAAAATAGTTAAAAATCAAGTGAGTGAGTTGAAAAATAAATCAGGAATTCTTCTTGGATAAGTTTCCATCACAAGCATGACATCTTCCCTCAATTTGGCATAGAGACTCTTCATGTCTCTTTTGAAACTACTCTTTAGTGATTAGAGGTTCAATTGACTATTTGAAAATAATATAGGAGACTTCGATGCATATTATCTATCATGATAAGTTTTCAAAAAAATTGTAACAACCTTCATACACCTCCTTATCTAATAGTTTCCTTATTTATACTTATGTTCACTCTCTAACAGTCACTCATTAGCCTTCCTCAGCTTGTCTTGACACTTGTTGTCTAAGTGACCTATAGTTTATATAATATAATATGTTTCAATAGTGTTAAGACACCTATTAAAGTTAATTTTATCATCTAGTTTATCACATATACCTCTAAAGCTTCATTATCGCACTTCTCACTCACACTTAGACAATCATGTCCATTCTCATTGTGCTAGCTTAAACTACCTATAATAACTGGTCTAGTAGAGAGTTTTTCATGCTTTACTAGAGTGATAAATTTATATTATAGGATGTAAAAAATGATCTAATATCCTTATTCAATGAGTCTTATTCAATAATTTCCCTCTGCACCTATATAACACTTCAAATCCTTTAAGAAACTCAGGTTTTAATCTATCTATACAAGTGATAGTATGACAAAAATTGATGGTGATGATATTTAGTGAGTGATAATAATGTTAAAAACACTTCCCAATTAATTTTACCACATTTTTATGCATATCTCATCATATCTTTCCCATCAGGTTTCAATAAGGGTTTTAGGAGGGTTTATAGTGCCTTGAGCTATTAAAGATTATTCATAAATTTCTAATGTATAAAATCTAAAAAAATCCCACTAATTTTGATATATATACCCCCTTAAACTATTACTAAATACTTGAAGTCTCATGTATTCCCTTCATATATATGTGAGCAAAGAAAGGTGGCCTTCAAGCTCTTGTAGTGAATTCTAGGTGGGTCTAAGATAGTCTTAGGCTAAAAATGATCAATTAGAGTTAACACATATAATCCAATGATCCCAATCCATCCTATATCTTACCATTAATTATATAATTTTTTTTTATATTTTCATGAAGTCATCTAAATGATTTTAAGAGTCATGAGAGTTTTAGGCCTAGTATAGGCCCAGTAGGCCAAATTGTATCTGACTATGTATTTAATGCTCTATATATTTATAATGACAGTAGGGCATCCTATGTTATTTTTTCACCTTAATACCAAACTTATTACTTAATCTTAAAATTATTTCAAGAACCTTCCACTCATTCATTTGCTTTTTATGTACTAACCTGTAGATTGTGTTGCTCATGGAGTGTCAAACTGTCTGAGACATAATAGAGTGTTTATCCCCTATTTAATTGACCTTAAGGATACTATGAGGAGTTTTTTTATATAATTTTTACCATATAAAAAAATAATAAAATTTATATCATGATTTTGGATTCCTTAACCTCCATCTTCTCAAAACTAGCTCATAGGAAACATGGTTGTAGGCAGGGTTTAACTAACAGTGTGTAGAATTTAAAAACTTAGGCCTTTGCTCTATCCCATGAAAAATGAGAGTCAAATTAAAGTGTGATTTAATTTTTATAATGATATTAATTATTTTTCATCTTCAATACATACTTATACCAACTCACCAACCTACAGTCAAGCTATAAGTAACAATCCAGTGGTACAAAGATTCATATAGGTGTACCTTCATAGATATATGTTTCACACATCCACTTTGATATGAATTAATTTAGGACCAATACACACCTATATGAACCAATTTGACACCTTATATTCATGTCCTCATTAATGTAATATAGACCTATAGTTAGAATTTAGATGTTATTTTTAGGAGGCATGAGACCTTCTTATAGGTGAATATGTACTTTTAATGGTTTTCACTTCTTTCACTCTTTTTTTATGTCATTAATACTATATATCATCTATATGGACTTATCTTATGTATAAAAATAGGTTATAATTTCCCATTACTAAGGTGTTATGTGTCACTACAAGCCATAAGCTTCTTTGAACTCAGAAACACTATATTCTATTGAATACCTATAGTGAACACTTGACTAACTTGGGGGTCAGTCAATCTCCATTTATTCTTGATCTAACCACTTCCCTTATACTAATAAGTGACATCTAGGCTCATGATACTATTATTAATAACTATGTCCACTCAATCCTCAATAAAATTCACCAACATAGATTAAAATGTGATATAAGATCCCTTAGATAAATTAAGGTAAATATTCCCTTTGAGAAACTTTCTCAATCTTTGGTTGACTGCAAGCTATGTGATGGCTCTAAGACCAAAAACATGAGCCATGAGTGACTTGAGAAACATCATTCAATTCTTAGGTGGACAAATACCATGTGTCTTACGTCTTATATACTCTATCTCTCTTCCATACATGTTTAACATGACTATGAATGATTGTCATATGGAAGAATTCTAACTAGTCTTTGCTCACTGTCTTGAGAGACTCATCTTCATTAATCTTGAAGCCTTCCAATGAAAAACACTTCATGGATAATTGACCTTCTATATTTTTGGAAGTGAAACATAGGTTCATTAACTACTTTGGAATCACTAATAGAGAAAAACACATTGCAATTGGTGAAGCCATGTCCTACAATAAATGTACTCACTTCTAGAGCAAAGAGGGTGACATGCCTATATAAACATGTTTCACACATGAAAATTGGATGGAATCCAACATTAATAATATGAAATTTCTCTTATAAAATAAATACACCAATTAGAAACATCAAATCATGAAAACAAGTGAGAAACCTATAAGTGATAGGAATGTACAGTATTCTTGGAGGCATCAACAATCTTTAAGATGATTCATGAATTACAATCCATCAATTTTAAAACTATTTCCCTCAAATTGAAGCTCAAAAAGACTAATTTAATCTCTAAATTTCATTCTTCTCAGCTTTTCTCCTCTAATCCTTACCAATTGACTAGTCTTTACTTGCACAAGAGAGTGATGGAGAAGGTAAACTATTTTTTGTCATTATTGGAGTTTTCAAAGAAATATGAATGTGTAAAAGAGTTTTGGGGAGCTGAAGGGTAATTTTTAAGTCTGCCAAAAGTGACAAAACTATTGTACATTCTATATAACTACCCAAAACTCCTCCTTTTTCAATTTTCTTCTTGTTTTCAACATGGAACCCTACAAATTTTTAGTTATAAAATAGTCCTCTACCATTCACCTAACACATGGGACACTAAAAAAAACTTTGAAACACTTGTCTTAAGAAGTAAATCATACAATTCTTCAAAGAGGTTTAAAGGTGACATACATGACATTAGGACAAAATAATACATATGACCAAAGTAAATCAAGCTATTTAAATTTAGTCTGTGACCATGGTGGGCACTTTAGGACATAGGAGAGATCATGAAAAGTTTCAAATTGCAAGGTATTTTATGTATTTGACTAAGGGGTCAAAGGAGTCAATATAAATCTAACTAGAAATAAGGAAAATGCATAAGAAAAAGGATCAAAATGGCTTGACCTCTTGCATAACTATCTCTATTATATAATTTGATCAAATATCCATCACTTATTCCATTAAAGAGTTGGTATTTTATAGTTAATTTCAAATCTTGGGGTCATTACTTGTCCAACACCAAGTGATTTCAATAATTCAATGAGATAAATTTGAAATTTTAATCGATATAAATCTTATCCGATTCAAATCTTATTAGTACAAATCAATGTTGACTGGGTTTAAATTTAATTTTAGGTTTATGAGAGTTATTGAGATATTTTTAAGAAAATCCATCTACCATGTTCTATGTACTAGGAACCACACATCATAAATGCAATATTTTGTCTTTTATGCTATTTTGTCTTTATATAAATGTACACATCATAACTTAGCTCCATACTCTTGCTAGATTCACATTCAATTATGTGTTATTTGTTAATTCACCATTAAGAGGTCCCCATAAAATTTAGTGTTGTTGGTCAGATTAGATATAAAACCTATTCTTAGTTTCTAACACTTTAACAAGTTGGGACAATCATCAATTTTACTTACATATATTGGTGACTAGGATGTCAACATGCCTTTGGTGTCTGACTCATGCCATATGATAATTCTTCACTCATCTATCCCTAGATTGGGACTACATGTATGTTAACTATTTTGGGGCTGTAGTGATATGAATTTCACCACATGATGTCATCTCACTCATCTAGGATCTTTACTATGGGTTCCATTTGTATGAACCAATTTGGGGTCATGGTGAAGTAAAATTTCACCATGTGGCATCATCCCACTTACCCACTTAATATCCTGCTTATCCAAATTGTACTAACCATCTTGGGGAAAAAGTGAATTGGGATATTTCCATATGGCATCATCACATTCACCTATAAATTATTAGGAAAGAATTATGTTAAAGTTTTATCTAGGAAAGTGAATGGGGAAATATATTGACACATGCTAGAATTTCACTTACTTGAAAGCTCATGGTTATGGCCTAATGATCTAGAATCTGTGATGAATCAAGAAATCTATATTTTGAAAAGTTTCCTCATCACATTCATCTGGAAGGTTCTAAACCTAAAAAATATTATTAAGTATTTAAAAGTCACAATGAAGTGAAGTGGCAAGATTAAGACACTTAGCTAAATCTCATATATATAGAATCTTATTAGATTGTTTGAAAATGGTTGTCTTAAAATTTATGGGTAAGTAACCAAGTGATAAGTGGAAATATATTTCTCATCTTTGGTTTGAAAGTTCAAAAAAATGATCAAGTTTGGAATCATGTGAGATAAAATAAATTATCCATTAGAATTAGAATTTAAAATTTCTTAAAAAATAACTTAGTCAAAAGTTGAAAATAAAGCAAAGGCAATAAACATAAATGAATAGGAACAACTACCTTTGCCAAACCTAAAGATAAAACTATCCCAATAATGAAAATTTTTCTAAATCTAAAAAAAGAAACCATGAAAATATTTAGTCATTTTTAATTGAGAAGGAGCATAAATAGGACTGAAAGGAGATAAATTCAATAGAAAAAATATTCTCATTTGCTCAAAATTAAATCCAATTTAGTCTATTTTTATATAAAGTGACTAAATAAAATAATAAAACAAAACAAATAATTATCCAAATAGTTTTAAATAAATCAAATAATGCACAAAAAAAGGTAAGGAAGGAAATTAAAAACTTTGAGATAGATAACCTGCCCAAATTGAAGTCAAATTTTGATTCATTTCAAAAACATGTTTTAGAAAATACAAGACTCTTAAAACTTAGTAATATTTATTTAATAAAATAAATAAAATATAAAATGTAATTTTTGAACAAGTGCATATAATGAACATTCATTTTTCTAACTTGGTTAACATAATGAAGCTAGCTTAAAATTTAGACTTCACATATAGGGATACTTTTAGTCAAACTAAAAATTGAAATAGGTCTAGGACACATACTCAATTAGATAAAAAAAGACCATATTATAGAGAATAAATAGGTTACATGATGAAATTATGGAATGTTTTTCAAGAAACAACATATAAGAGTAAAGGTTTTCCTAGGGTTGGTGGTATTAGGACCTATGTATTTGCTAGATAGTGTTAAAGATTTATCAATGCTTATTTACATTCCTCATTCCAATGAAAGGTAGTCTTATTTTCAATAATAAACTTTAAATTATGAAACATTTATAAAAAATATGATATGAATATATGGATGTATTTAATCTTAACTTGAAAACTATGAAGCTACTCAAAATATGTTAGTGGAGGCATTTTTGTGATAGCTATAAACTTTGTAGAATCCACCTTTATACCTATTTGTGACACAATTAAAAAATATTTTTTACATAAACTAAACCCAAATACACACTTATTTTTATTGAGATAAACTCTGTATTTCTCAATCATTCAAGAAAAATCCATAATACCATAAGATGATCTTTTGTAGTTTTTTTTTTTGGCCAAAAAATCATCTATATTGTCTTCAATGATATAATGAAGAATATCATGAAATACAATTGTCATTTCATGTTGATAAGTGAATACAACATTATTAAGGCCAAAATGAATTACTTGATAACAAAACATTCCTATTTTTTTAAGTGTTGTCTTGTGTTGAGCTACAAGATATATTTTTATTTGATTATACCCAAAAAATTTCCATTAAGGACTTCTCATGGCATGTTGTGTAATCAATAATCATGTCTATGTTTGGTAAAGTAATATCATATTTAGGATATGTTTTATAGATATCCTTGAAATATGTGTAGCTTCTAATCCTTGTTGGTCTCTATAGATTGGTTCTATATTGGATATCTACTTTGAGTACTCTATTGGCTATATGAACCCAACTTTTAACTATTTTTGTAATTTATCCTTCATGAGTAGTGCCACCTTTGGATACATTTTTATAAGTTTCTATTTAACTAGTTTTACATATTTATGTTGAATAAGGTGATCAATAAATAGTGAAGGATCCAACCTAGGCATGTCTACATACAACCATGCAAACACATATGAAAATTATTAAAGGAGTAGAGTCAAATTAGATTGTTATTCTAGATTAAGGCAAGCAACAAGTTTCACAATCTTAGTATTTTCTTATTTTATAATATTGATATCAATGGTATTTTACATTAATAAATTATATTATTCTTAAAAAATTGTTGGAAGTTGAGGAATATTAAGTTTCTCTTCAAGGTTCTAATGATTTGGAGAGTATTTATTAATATTTTTTAAATTGGGAAACTCATCATCTAATATTTTTGTCAACTGAACTTTATTATTTTTATGATGGTGTGTAATATTACAAGATGTAAGTTACCCAAAGTATGCATAATTATTCAATTGAATTTAAAAAAACCTTATTATTATTTTCTACTAGTATATGATCTCTAATTCTCAAAAACATAGATATGGCCTCATTATTCTGAAAATGATCAAGAGAGGGTGGTGGTTGTTAGTCCATATGATAAGTTGTGAAAAGGCTAGTTTGAGGGTTAAAACAACATTATCATGAAATAGGTTGGTGATAGTTAATTATTTAAAATGCATATAAATGGAACTCATTTTGTTAACTAAATAGGATTAAATAGATGTAGTAGAAGAGTCACTATCATAATTACATATATTCACACTAAATTATTTGAATATTTTTAACCCTAAAATATAGATATGGGGAATCTAAGATTAAAGGAGTTAGAGATAGCCTAAGGCACAAGGATGGTAGAGTATCTCTAAAGAAGACCAATTAATTTTAAAACTTAGATAAATGTATACTAAATTTAGTATGCTAAGTTATGGTAAAATGAAATTTATAACTATGCTAGATTATTATAATGATGATGAAAATAAGATATCTATCTAGTTCTGATGCTAACACAGATCTAAATCTGGAACAAGTGGAGGTAGACTAGATCTAGATTTTACATCAATCTCTTAGTGATATAAATTATACTTATGTATCCATATACACTTATGTCAACATGGGATGGTTGTGTCAATGTTATTATCTAACTAAAACATAGGTTTCTAGTACAAAATACCTACTAGAACTAGATGTGACCACCTGGATGCTTTTAGAATATGTTTCACCTTTGCTCTAGTAGATTCATATTTAGGTCATGGAATTTTTCTCCTTGTAAAATGATAAAACCCTAGTTATTCATCTTCATAATGGTTATGGATAAAATGGGTTAATTTATACATGATGTTGAGCTTCCCTAAATACCCCTCTTTCAATTAGCATTGCCTACATATCAGTACTATGAAGAGATCCTTAGGCTTATGTAGTTCTCTCCTACATGTTAGCTTGTGTGTGAATCATGAAATATATGAAAATAAAGTACATAGAGTGACCTAGATTATAACTTGTAAAATGTGTCTCATAGAGTTATCCTTTAATACTTAAGACTTGAAGATATGTTGTCCCTATGACTAATATGGAAATAGGATAAAATAGGGAAGTTTTTCTCACTTGAGTACTTTTTGGTATATTTTAGGCTATCTTGTGAGTATATAATAATTTTATAGGTATGGAATGAATGAGGACCCCTTTATCTTATATTTATACCAATCCCTTTTCAGAATATCTCATATTAAAACACTTAGGTTGACCATAAGAATATGTTTCTTTTACAAATTGGATGACTTTAGGGCACTGTACATTTGCGTCATAATATGAAACTTGCATCAATGTAGGTATCTAACTAGGACTTAAGTGTCCAAGTAATTGTAAAATAGGTGAAGGTCCAAAACTTATATAAATATAATATAATTAGGTTTATAACATTCTAGGAAATATATAAGGTTTAACTCATCATAATAACATTTGTCAGACTAAGAGATAATTAGTTAGGCACAACGAGATAGTGTATGTGAGCCTTTTCATAGTGACAAAGGTCTATAATTTTAAGATACATCCATGATATGTATTTTATAAGTGTATAATACTAAGGTGATATATAATTCATAATTAGTGACTATATTTATCCCCCTTTATCTAGTAATGAAATTGTTAGTTTAAAGGTAACATAATGCATACCTAGGTGTGTATAACACATCTTACCTTTTTCTTAAGTCCAAATTGAGTTATTTTATGGTGACTGACCTAAAACCAAGATAATGTTACAATATATAATATTAAGTTTAAATTATTGAAATTATTGAAATTTAAAGAGATCAAGGTTTAAGAGGACACCTATGTATTGATGTAACTATCTTTCATTTAGGTAATTTTATTTAAAAATATATATCATTATGAATCATTAGATCTAAGATTGAAACAAATATAAAATTTATAAAATTCATATATATAAATATATAGATATATTGGATGACACATGCCCCCAACCATGGAGAAAATTTGATTTTCAACCTGATAGTTGAGATTAACTCATATGTGCAACCCAATCATATTTATAACCTAGTAAGCATGAGTGAACCAAGTCAAATCACACTATAAATCTAGTGAGGTTGGATGATGTAATCAAGTCCAACCTATAAAATTAGAGATATTAAGTAATTTAATCACCTCAACCATAACAAAAATTAAACTAACTATTAGAATAGATTGGCTCAATACAATTCCTAAAATTCTAACCTCGTAGGTGATGATAATCACCTAAAAATGTTTGATATATGAAAATGATTTTATTTGAAATTTAGGTGCCATTTGCA
The DNA here is from genome assembly GCA_037957365.1 of Torreya grandis. Lineage (NCBI taxonomy): Eukaryota > Viridiplantae > Streptophyta > Pinopsida > Cupressales > Taxaceae > Torreya > Torreya grandis. The sequence continues at coordinate 1,730,282 of JARHVA010001722.1, read as the reverse complement.
TAATATTTTCATCTTAGATATGTATCATACTAAAACTATGTATAAAAATGGTACCAATGTATATAATTATACCAAAAATGTGTATATGAATCATATAACTATGAACTTGGCTGATTCAAAATTTTGATAGTGTGGATAACATGTTTAAAAACATGCCCCCACTATAATTTAAAACTAAAAATTGGTGTGTGGAGAAAATGTTTCCAAAAGATGTCCTCATTATAATTTAAAAATAATAACTAGTGTAAGTGTGGAGAACATGTTTCTAAAACATGCCTCCATTACAATGTAAATTTGATAACTGGTGTGAATGTGGAGAATCTATTTCCAAAACATGACCCCATTGTAATATGAATATGATAATTAGTGTGAGTTTCTATGGGAAGGAAATGTTTCTAAAACATGCCTCTACTAAATTTGAAACTTTGATAAATGTGGAAAACATGTTTTTGGATTATACCCCCATTATAATCTAAATCTATAATCAACATGGAAGTCATGGATCTATAGCATGATCCCACTAATATTCCCCCCCCCCCCCCCATTTTGAGGTGAAGGGAACTAGAAACTGGTAGTTGCATTACCTCAAAAGGATAAGATAACCATGTAAACTATGAATTTACAATGTATCATATAGTGAGAACATGTTATCAAATAACCCTTATGATCAAGTTAATAAAAGAGTTACAAAATTAGTATCAATACTTTAATTCAAAGATCACATTATTATAAAATTAGATTATATATGCCCAAAATTCAAAACTTACTAGTGTTAATCATGTGTTTGCATCTTCATCTACCAATGTTAAACCCAATAAAGATTCTTATCCAAATAAAAATCTAAAACATAATGCATCTAAAACAAGTGATTCAAAAATTGAACAAAAGGTTAATAAGAGTCCAAGTGAGATCTTAAGAGACATGTTTTAAAATAAATTGATTCAATTATCTCCTCTACATCCTATAAGGATATCTAAGTACTATTTTTCATATTATATAAAGTATGGGCATTACACAAATTATTGTTTTACATTAAAGAATAAAACACAAAGTCTCAAAAGTAGTGGTGATCATATCATTTATACATCAACCAAGAAATTCACTCACATTATGAGTACCTCTCCTAAACCATAAGTATAAAAAAATTAAATATGGGTACCAAAGGATAATTCAAAGCAAAAATAGTTACAATTACCATTACCAAAGGTTCCTAAAATTCCAAATGATATATAATTAAAAAAGGAAAAAATGCTACCAAAACCACTAAAAAATAGAACACATGATTTCCCTTTGTTTGGTCAATATAAAACAACAAGAGGACAAGATTCTACATGATTATTATGGCGGTGATAATTTTCCTAATATAAAACCAAATATAGATAATAGTAAGGTAAACCATGTAACTCAATATGTTTATAAGGTATTAACATTTAAGTACACATAGATAAATATAATGGCATACAAAAAAGTCACAATCACAATATGGCATGGTTCATTATTCATATATAGATACTCTAAATTGTATTGTTAGAAAAAATTTCCCACCATGAGAGAGGATAATTAAAAACTTTGCTTTCATACTTGTCTATCCTTGTCGGTAGCCTTTGAGAGTTTTGGTCTTAGTCTATTGGTCAAATTATTGGTAAAACTTGATCATAAAAAGTCTCTTTTCAAGTTTTTGGTCATATTAAGGTCTCTTTAAAGGTCTAGGAGAGTTATTAAAGTGTATAATATTATCATTAATCCCCTTCATTAAGGTCTTATTTGTGCTTTGGAGAGATTAAGGTATCTCAACAAATTTTAAGGTTACTTTACAAAGATTAAGATATGTTAACCCATGATGAGATAATACTATTTTGACACGTCTAAGGTGATATCATTTATTTTGGTTAAATTGACCTTATAGAGACAAGGTAAGGTAAGATGAAACATTTTTATTTCATGTTTAACAAAGGTTGAGGTTGTTTTGGAGATATTAAGGTAATAGTTATCTTTACTAATTTAAAGGACCAATTGAATTTTGATGCCTCTAAAATGTTTATAAGATATGTAAAGGTTATTTATTACTCACACATGTTCACCCAATTTATTTAAATGTTAAATATGATGTGGGACCCTCTATAGATCAAGGAGATGAGATATAACATAGAAATAGACTTACCAAGAGCTTATTAAGCTAATTTTCAATATGGATATGGATAGTTCATGTCAAAAATGGTTTTTTTCATGTATCCCATAGGTTTTAAAATTTAAATAAATATTTTAAAGTGTTTTTAGGTCCAAATAATCCCAAAAATGTTTCATCTCCTCCATCAACCTCTTTGCAAGCTAGTGAAGGCCATTTTCATGTCCTCAGTTCATAAATAAAAAAGAGAGTTTCATCTAGTGATATTTGGGGTGGATAGGAGACCTTACTACCTTAAAATTAATTTTATTATTTTGAGTATTTAATGGTTATTATTTATGAACAATCATTAACAAGTTAAGTATCCCAAAACCCTCCTAAACCCCACAAGTAGGGTTTTTCTTGTTTCAATGAATTTTAAGGATAATGTATGAAAATTTATGGCCATTTTATATCCTTATGGATATTAATATATCTATCACATACTTTAACATAATCATTTGGCATATGGGAGAAACAAAGGTAGCAAAAACATTATATTTTATTTATTCTTGAAGGTGATGGGTATGTTTGTTGAAGCTATGATGTTTTGGGTTATGGAATAAGTTTTTATTGGTATGAAAAAACCATAATAACATATATAAATCCTAATTTATCCTCATTATTTATATTAAAAACACTAACATGGTCAAATTTCAAAGAGACTAGCAAAGCATGTTGACTATGCATAATACTGCCTGTAGGTGGTTATCAAAAGTGCATAGATAATCAATATTCATGGTGTTGGAGTGAATATTAGAGACTTTAAACTTATTTTTATTCCATTTCGATTGTCTAGGAGTGGTTAATCCAAAAAATAATTGATCTATATAATCTAAATGGTGTTTTGATCAAAACCTTGTTATAGGAGGTTTTACACTTGTTGAGTCTAAAGGGAGTAATGTTGCTTCTAGTTTTGTTCCTCAATAAAAAAATAATATAATTGTTTTATTTTTTATATTTTTGAATCATTTGTATTAAAAAATTATTTATCGGTTTGACCAATTAACTTCATAAGCATCTCTATAAGAAGATTGCAAGGTGACATGTCCCTAGCATGATTAGTTTGAACTCTCTCACAAGGCTTCAATAGAAAACATGCAAGGAATAGACCTATAAAAAATAAATAAATGTAATTATGAAATATAAAATGGAAATTTTTACTCCCAAAACTCTTTAATTAATTCTAAGTATATATTCAATGCATATATAGTGAAAATGTTTACTTACATCCTTAGAAGATAAGAGAGATAGTTATATAAGCAAAAAACATTGAAGTCTTGAGTGATATCACATCAAAAATAAGCATTGAAATATTTTAATTATGAGGTGATAAAATCTTAGATATATCCACCAAAGGATTAAAATTTTAAAACTACTAACCTGATGTACCTAAAAATAATGGTAAGAATTAGATTAAAGTTGGAATGCTTTCAAGTGACCAAGAATAAGCTTCCTTTTGAGAGGAAGTATAATTTTTTTATCAAGTTTGTATAGTAAACCTACAGCCCATGAGGAGAATTTTAAGATGGTTGTCATGGCCAATGTACATGGTGAAAACATGAATGAGAAGGATCTTGAAGATAACATCATGGTGGATGATCTTGTTGAATCTCATGAACAAGTTCAAGGAGGTATTAAGGACATGTGGCAGTCCTATTTACACACGTTCAAAGAAATTTAATAACTTGGTAGGTTAGAAACTATAAGAGAACAATATTAATTTTTTGATGAGAAGTATAAATCTCATATAAATCCAACAATTTCTAAAAGTCATCACCAAGAAGTTTAATCTCATGGTGTAAAAAGATATGATGAAGATGATACAATTCAAGGTGAGTAAGAAATATAGTTTAAATGTATAATAGAAGTTGAGGCTATTTTTTCCCTCATGAATCAAAGTGTGATGAATTTAGAGATCTCTCACATTGCCAAGAATCGATGGTAGTATGAGGTAAGTTATTAGTTTCTAGATGAATTTGTATTTATTGGAGACATGTTTGCTATTATTGATCGATTTGAGGTCAAGCCAAAGATAGTGGTGATAAAGAAAGGATCTACCAAAACAAGAAAAATCTATGAACAATATCTTGTACACCATCCTTCTTCATCACATGAAGATGAATTAAGTATTTTCCTTTTTGATCCAATAAGATCAAGTCTTAAAGGCTAGTTATTATATAAATGTTTCTTATTTTGTCTTCCCTAAGTGATTCTTAGAAAAGTGTGGTTCTTATTTGTTTTTATGTCTTGATTTGGTGTGTTTACTTATGGTATTGTTGTGTGTGTGTTGTCAATGTATCAAGAGGTTTTTTTGCAAGTGTCAATGTCTATTTTAGTTTTTTTTTAGCATGGGTGACTCCATATCCTAATGGAGGAAAGAAGGAAATCGATCTAAATGTATAAAAATCATGAAATCCCAAGAGGTTTACAAATATTCTATCCAAATTTGGCCACCATGAGAGAGGATAATTTAAAACTTTTCTTTTAGATTAGTCTAACCTTTTTGGTCACCTTTGAGAGTTTTGGTCTTGGTTTATTGGTCAGTCTATTATTCAAACTTGGTCATAAAATGTATCTTGTCAAGTGATTGGTCATATTAAGGTCTCTAATAAGGTCAAGGAGGGTGAGTCAAGAGTATAATTTTGTTATTAATCCCCATTATGAAGGTCTTGTTTGTGTTTTGGAGAGACTAAGGTATCCTAATAAAGTTTGAGGTTAATTTGAAAAGATTAAGATACTTGACACATGATGAGATATTGGTGTTTTGACATATCCAAGTTGAATTAATTTATTTTGGTGAAATTTACCTTTTAGAGACTAGGTATGGAAAGATGAAACATTGTTATTTCATGTTTAACAAAGGTTAAGGTTGTTTTAGAGATATTAAGGTAATAGTTCCCTTTGCTAATTTGAAGGACCAAGTGTATTTATAGACTTATAAAATGTTTCTAAGATATTTCAAGGTTATTTATTCCTCACACATGTTTACCCAGGTCAATTCAATATGTAAGAAGAAGTGGGACCCTCCAAAGATCAAGAAGATGAGATATAATGTAGAAATAAATTTTCTAGGAGCTCATTAAGCTAATTTTCAACATGGAGATGGCTAGTTCATGTTAGAAATGGATTTTTTCAGGTATCTTAGAGGTTTTTATGAGTAAATAAATATTTTATCAGTGTTGGAAGATCTAAATAATCCCAGAAACATTTCATCTCCTCTATCAACCTCTTTGCAAGCTAGTGAATACCTTTTTCAAGTGCCTAGTTCATGAAGAGGAAAGAGTTTTGGATATATTTATATTTGGGGTGGATAGAGTAACTTATTCCAATAAAATTACAATTATTATTTTTATCATTTATGTTCTATGATTTATGAACAATCATTAACAAGTTAAGTAGCCCAAAACCCTCCTAAAACCCCACCAAAAGGGTTTTTATTGTTTCAGTGAGTTTTTAGGTTAATGTATGTAAATTAATGGTTTTTTGAGATATTTATAGATATTAATATATCTATCACATACTTTCATATCATCAATTTTCATGTGAGAGAAACAAAGGTAGCAAAAACATTGCATTTTGTCGCTCTTGAAGGTGAGATGCAGGTTTCTTGAAGATGTGACATTTTTGGGTGTGGATTAATTTTTTTTGGATGAAAACAACCTAATAACATATAACCAGCCTATTATATCATTTTAAATTATCATATCAGCACCAATAGGGTCAAATTTCAAATAGACTAGCAAAACATGTTAATTGTGCATAAGACTACTTGTAGGTGCTTGTCAAAAATGCATAGAAAAGGAATATTCATTGTGTTTGAGTGAATATTGGAGAATTTACACTTATTTTTAGTATATTTACATTATCTAATAGTATTTAATCCACCAAATAAGTGATCTAGGAAAGCTAAATGCTGTTTTGATCAAAACCTTATTGTAGGAGGTTTTAGGCCTATTGAGTCTAAAGGGAGTAATTTTACTCATAGGTTTTTTCCTAAGGAAAAATTAGAAAAATTGGTTTAGTTTGGATATTTTTAAAATATTTATATTAAAACATAATTTATAATTTTGACTAATTCACTTCATCATCATCTCTAGAAGAATATTGCAGGTGATAACCCCCTAACATGATTGGTTTGAACTCTCTCACAAGGCTTCAAGTGAAAAAATGAAAGGATAAGACCTATACAAAAGAAATAAAGGTAATAAAGACCTATAATAGTTAAATTTTTATTCCCAAAACTCATGCATTACTTCCAAGTATATATTTAATCCATATACAATCAAAATGTTCACCTACATCACTGCAAGACAAGAGAGATAGTTATATAAGCAAACATCATTAATGTCTTGAGTGATATCATAGGTGAAAGAAGCATTGAAATATTTTGAATACAAGGTGATAAAATATTTGATATATCCACCAATGGATGAAAATCTCAAACCCATACTTGAGGTCAACTGTGAACTAGTAGGTTATAGACCTAAGGTACATCTAACTAGTGTTTGCAAGCAAAAACTAGAGGTTTGAAGGCATTTGATAGATGTTTCAAGTAGGTTTGATCTTTATAACTATTATATATTATCAATGAGAATATTTAAATTATATTAGGACAAATAACATGTCATTAATTTTTAAAATAAAAGTTAATATACACCTACAAGTCCATAGACTTATAGGTCCACATTCTCAAGAAAGAGAGGCAAACCTTATATGAAGTAGGAGGTTTGGAGACAAAATCATGTGTTATAGAAATGAAAATATTTTAATAAGGTATGTTAAAGGTATGAAAATAAAATATCATTGAATAATAAATTTTATTTAACCTCTAACAAACATCAAAACCAATAAAGACCTTCAAGCCCACTAAAAGCTCTCTTTCTAACCATGTTTTCAAGAATTAGAGAGAATATGAAACTATTTGCATTAGGATGGTGATTGTAATGAAGTGGTGAGGTGTGATGTATCCATTATAGACCATTAATGGTGATAAATTTTTTTATAATTTTATAAAAAAATCCCCAATAACACCTACAACCTATTGTACAGTCCCAAACACACATAGAATTATGAGAAATTAACATATTAGAAGGATTTGAAGGTTGATCATGAAAAAATAATGATTAGAGGAATTGAAGGAGGTTTTAAAAGACCACAAATATTTTTTATTTTTCCTAAAATTTACCTAAAACTCTTTTTATTATTTTTTATTTTCCCCCAGCTTCTTTAGGCTTGTGCATGACCAAATAGGGCTAGAAAACTTGTAACTCACCTAACTAGTGTTCTAACCCATGAAAATGAATGAAACATTTCAATATCACATAATTTTATGTATAATAAAATATTTTTAAGGATGTGGGTCTATATTTTATGGCCTTGTATGGTCTCTAATAGTGTGGGCTTGTTTTAGGCCTTATTAAGCCTAATTGGGAAAGATGGGTGTTGAGAAAGTGGTTATGCATTAGGAATTAGGCCATGAAATTTTTATTAAATATATAAGGGTTTAAAGGTTACTCAAATATTCCATTATTTTACCTATAAGTTTTTAATATCTCTCAAACATTGGAGATTTGTGTCTAAATAGGGTTATAAGGAATAGGCCTCCAAAAGATCAAATGTGAGAATGATGAAGGAAATTGTAGAAAAAAGGTATAAATATGATTGGTTTTGGATCCTTAAAAAAATTTCAAGGAATTTATACTCCAATAATATGAATATTCATTTCCTAATCACTCCTCAAGGGTAGTTTTAAGAGCTTAAGGGTAAGTCATCAAGCTGGACATAACTCTTATGCCACCTTGAGAAGATCATCATCAAATGGAGTGTACACATGTTAAAGAGGCAATTCATAAACATCATTTATAATTTTGTCTTATTTTTAAATTTATTCATGAGTTCTTGGCATCCATCATTAGCTCTTCACACCTCTCTTATCTCTCTCTGTTCTTCCTTCACTTATTTGTATGCATGATTTTAGCATTGTAAGGTAAATTTTGATAGATATGGAATAACCATAACAAAATTAACACTTTTTTTTACCTCTAAAATGAATAAATTTTAGTTATAGCATTATCTTATTCTTGTATCTAGTTTATACTTCATATTATTTATGAATGTTAGTGATAATATACTACTTCCTCTCATTTATCTTATCATGTTTATCTCTTTGCAAGTGATTGGTCATCTTTGTATATCACATAAAGTGATTCTATAAATTTTCATGGATTCAAATTGGAAGAAATCACTAGTGTCTATTACACCTCTTGATTAATCCCTTAGTATATTCATCATGCCATAGCCTATATGTGAAACATTCATGCTTGGAAACCCCATTTGAGTTATGTAATTATATTTAGTTATAACTCATTTTATTAATGGATAATAGGAAGGTGAAGGAGAAAAATTTTGTGCATCAACTCCCTAATTTAGTTTGTTTTTCAATTTCTCTCTCCCTTTTCCATTACAATCAATAAATTTAGTGATAATGCTTAAGTGATGAATCAAGGGACATATCCCTATCTAGAGGTTATCTTCATCTATAAAGTCACCCACAACATTTAAAAATTTAACATGATATCACTAATGTGAGGAGGCTTAAAAAAACTCCTCAAGGGTGAAAATTTTGATGATAACAATTTTAGCACACCTGGTGGGACAAATATTACATTCCATTGAAAATTATTGATATTTTTCTTAAATTCATTAGCATTTAAAGGCATAAACACAAGCATCAATGGTGAATCCAAGAGAATCATGGCTGGTATAAGTAGCTAAGTATATGAAAATTATAAAATTGGTATGTATCTTCATAATTATTTTGATGAAATTACATATTCATTAAATAAATATCCTTCACATCAAGATAATGATGTTTATGGATTCTCCTCAAGTAGCTTACTTCAAAAACATATCATAATTTTCATAGTACTTACCCACCTCCTACCCCTTCTCATGGTCTCAATCAGCCTTGGCAAAGTCATTATTTCCCTAGTCAACCTAAAGAAAGTTTTAGAGAGGTAAGACTTAAGTTTTATAGGGAAATAAAAGAGAATGATAGGATAAGGGAGTAAAATAAGCATCAAGAAGATCTTGAATATTATGCCTTTGTCAATGAGAAATATTTAAAGTATAATGAGGGGTTTATATCTACACAATTTCAATCTAGGAAATAACAATACTCTTAGTTTCTCATGAGAATGTTAAAGAAGTAAATAGTAATGAGAAATATGGATAGAGGAGTAGATCTTGGCCAAGTCATCCCTATTCATATCATTCAAAATCTAAAGGACTCATTATAGTTATAAGGGATTGAATCATAATATTTTTAGGAAAGAAATCAACATGTCTAAACCAATGAAATTTGGAAACAATAAATTTAACTCAATGCATGGAGGATAGGTTTATTTTTGGTAGAAGGAAGAATTCAAATACCATCAACCTCAATTATCCTATCCAGCCCTAGGTAAATCTTATTTTGATCCTAATCTTTTCCAACTTGTAATATGTGATCAAAAAAGGATTTATTCTATGTAATATTTATCCACTCTTCCTCAAGAGCCTAAAACCATTCCATCTTAGAAGCCTTATTTGACTATGAATCCTTATTACATGATGTCTATCCTTGAGAATGAAACTTCTCCCCTACCTATCCAAAGTCAATAAAATGAGAAGTGTATGGAGGTCAAGTTAAGAGAGTTCTCAATATTTTGAAGTCCTTCACCTACCCTTCAAGTTTAAACTACCCATGATGTTCAAGATATGTCAAAGTTTGATAGTATTATTGAGGAGTGGAAGGAGAAGAATGTATCACCCTTAACACAATTCCATTCTCCATCTCTCCATGAATATTACAATTATCCTAGCACTCCCAAAATCCTAAGTTGGAAGGACACTCTATCTACTTTCAAAAAAATTAATGAAGTATATTTCCCTCCCACCCCCTAGGTTTTTTAAGGAGAACATGTTGCATAAGGGCAAAAGATGGGAATTCAATTGGAAAAGAGAGATTATCAAGAAAAGAAGGTGAGGTGGAAGTCCTTAAAAGGCTTAAGGAAGTTATAGTTGTAAGTGGATATTAGTAAGGTGATGATGAAGATGTGGTGAGTAAGGATGATGAATAAATTGTCATTAGTGACCCATTTGGTGGAGAGGAAATAAAATAAACTCTCAAACATGAGCATAAGTCTCTACCTTCTAGTTATTAAGTGGACAACCCTAATTTTATCACAAATGATTCAAAAATCAATAAAATTGGCATGGTTTTGAGATTGAATAAGGAGATGATGGTGACATAATAGCCTTGAAATCATATGATACACTCCCATGATTCATGAAATAAAAATAAAATTAGATGGAAGGAGTTGATAGTCCCCTAGAAAAAGATAAATAAATCTTGGCACAAGAGAAGCATGATGAGCTAGAACTTTAATGGGTAGATGAGTTCCATTATTCATTGAGGAAGAATAAGACCAATATATTTGTCATAGAGTGAGTATTTTTTAATGAAAATATGATCATCTAGTATTTCATTAGGTTGTAGCTGAGCATGAGGCATGTCTTGATTCCATTGAAGAGTTTGAAAGTGATTGACAACCTATTGTACCTATGAATAATGTTAAGAATGAGATTAAAGTTATCATTATTTCAATTGAACAAGAAGAAGATTCTTGTTTGGAGGAACTATAATTTTTTTTCAGAATTTGGCATGCTTCCAAGTGACTCAAATATACCCTTAGTTTACCTAGAAGTGTTGTATATCTCTCAAACCTTGGAGTTTTGTGTCCAAATAGATATACAAGGAATAATAATCCAAAAGAGAAAATGTTATTATGATGAAGGAAATTATATAACATAGGTATAAATATGATTGGTTTTGGATCCTTAATCGATTTCCAAGGTAGTTAGACTCCAAAAAGATGACTAGTCATTTCCTAATCACTCCTAAGGGGTAGTTTTAAGAGATCAAGGGTGAGTCATCAAGCCAAACCTAACTCCTATGCCATATTGAGAAGATCATCATCAAATAGAGTTTACACATGTTGAAGAGGGACTTCATAACTATCTTTGGTAATTGTTCTTTTTTAGAACTTACTTTATGATTATTTGGACACCATATTTACTCTTGATACCTCTCTCTCTCTCTCTCTCTCTCTCTCTCTCTCTCTCTCTCTCTCTCTCTCTCTCTCTCTCTCTCTCTCTCTCTCTCTCTCTCTCTCTCTCTCTCTCTCTCTGATTCCTTCTCCTATATGTATGCCTAATTTTGGAATTATAGGGATACTTTTACTAGATATGGTATATCCCTATCCAAATGAACACTTGTTTTATATCTATAACTAATAAATATAAATGTTATCATTCTCTTATGCTTGTATCTAGTGTAGACTTCATGATAGTTGATTAATGTTAGTGATCATATACTAATTCCTATCATTTTTCCTATCATGTTTACCTCCTTGTAAGTGATTGGTCATATTTTTAGGTCACATAGAGTGATTATAAGTATATTATAATGGAATGAAATTGGAATCATTCATTAGTGTCTTTTGGACCTCTTGATCATCCCCTTAGTCTATGCATCATGTTATAGCTTCTATGGAAAATATTCAAGCTCGAAAACCCCATTTGAGTTGTGAAATTAGATTTAGTTATAGTTCATGTTCATAGTTAATAATAGGTAGGTGGAGTTGAAAAAATTGGTCCAACACCTCCCTAGTTTAGTTTTATTTTTAGTTTCTCTCCCCTTTCCATTGTAAGTAATAGGTTTAGAGATAATGCTTAAATGATGCATGAAGTGAGATAGCCCTATCTAGACGTTCTCTTTAGTTATAAGGTCACCCAAAACCTTTTAAGAGTTCCCATGACATCAATTAAGTGAGGAGGCTTTAAAAATCTCCTCAAGGTGCAAATTTTGATGATAATAGGTATATCACATGTTCAAGAACAACCTAAAAAGTTACATTGATGGTTATGATCCTAATAATATATAATATTAATATGATTTTGATGATACCAATTATGTGGTGTATGAATATGACACACATGATATGAAGCATCAAAAAATGCATCTCCTTGATGATATCCTAGGGTTTTAATAACACTTTTACCTATACATGATCACAATACACATAAGTTATTTTGAAGCAAGTGTCTAATGCCCTAAAATCATCTAATTTTACAAATGAAATGTATTCCTAAGGTCAACCTAAGTTTTATAATGTGAGATATTCTCCAAAGGGATTAGTGTAAATATAAGATCAATCATCATTAATTCCTCACCTAACACAAACCAAAAATCATTCTAGTGAGAATTGCATAAATAACATGAGTCATCTACCCATTTATATGTTATTTTGCATAGATAATATTGACTCATTTACAACTTATAAATAATTGAAAAATACCCGTATGAATTTACATTATTTTAGATTAAGGTAAAAATAGGTTTAAAGGGGCCCCAAAACCCTGAAACAAAGGAAGAAGGATATAACAATAACATCCACAGGTGAAACAAACCTAACACCTACTATTGAGCAGTATCAAAAATAGGTTTTACAGGGACATAAAACCACCATTCAAGATCATCAAAAGATAGACCCCAGGTTTTACAGAGACCTGGAAACTCAAGTATGAAGAGAAAACAAAGAACCAGAAAATGGAACCTGTTATAACATCCAACTAAAAGGACCAGGACTATAAGAGCAAAAAGATCCTATTCTTCTAATTCCAGGATCATCTTCACCACTTCCTTTCCAATTAAAACAGTATCCTATATAGATATTGCCACCGACATAACAACCTCTTGCATTGCTTTCTTCCTTGAGCTCTATTTGGTCCTCTTACTAGGCCCCTCCAAAGATTTTATTTCCTCATTTGCTTGTTTTCCAATGTTTGCAGCAACTGCACATAAGCTAGAAGTAACCTCCTCTATCTTCATTCTACTTTCCTTAATGAGCCTTCTTAGATTGTTCTCATAGTCTTTAAGTTTGATTGGAATATCCCTCATCTACATTTCCAGAATATTGATTTTGTTTCAATCAGCTTCCTGATTATGTTCCATTTTTTCCATTTTCTTCTTGAGGCCCATTATTTCCTTATACATCCACGAGTCAACTTAAAGGATAGCATCTACTTTGCATTTGGATAAATTCATAAAGAGATTCCTCCTATCTTTCTACCATACATTACTTAAATCTTCTGTGTTCTCTTTTGGATTGTCTTCATCCTTTTCAGTATGATCCTCCCTTTCCATTCTTTTATGTTCTTTAGTTTCACCAGGGCTATCGTTATGGATAAGATCATCCTTTACTTGTTCTCTAGTTTCCATTACTTGATAGGCATCCTAAACTAGATGTTCCTTCTCTATTTTTGAAGTAGGATCCTCAAATAAAACATCCATTTCTTTTTCAGTTTCCCCTAGCACTTGCTGATTTTCCTCGAGATCATAGTTATTATGTTTAGGTTTTTCCTCTATAGTGTCCCCTTATTTTTTATTCTTAATTTTATCTTCTCCTTCCTCATTAGGGCTAGACTCCCCACTTTCTGTTCCTTCCTCTTCCTCCATGCTCTCCTCCTTAGAATTTTTAGTGCTTTCCCACTATGTTTCCTCATCTACAGTCTATTTTTTAAAGCTAGAGAATTTGGGTTTAACTTTTTCTTTCCCCTTCACTATTTCATTCTTCTTTCTCTGTGAATCCTTATTTTTGTCTGAATAAGGATTTAGGATAATGGCCTTGTTTTTGCAGAAACCTTCTATTATTAGGATCAATCCCTCATGCAATATATGATGAGACTCCTTTTTTCTATGAGCGAATAGACTTTGGAGCAGTGAGAAGCACAAATAGAAAGGGAAGGAGATTCTAACTTTGTGCCTAAAATGATTAAGAAAGACAAAATGAAATCTATGGACTCTTTTGCTTCTACCATCAAGTATGAAATACTCACAGATGCAACATAAGACATCTCTCTAGATTCCTTTAATCTACTCTAGGTCGAAGAAATCCCCACTCTTTTCCAACTGCTGCTCCTCAGCATCCATCTTTGGGAATTTGCTATATGCCTCATTAGATATGTTGGTCTGCTTAGAGAATTTTATACCCTCCAATGGAAGCCCTGTGACCTCCGCTATGAATTCCTTGGTGAGCTTTACTGTGATGCCATGGAGGGTTACCCTGTCATCGACCCAATTTTTGGAAAAAGCCGTCGTTATATGGGGTTTTGAACATTGTCAATTCTTTGGTTATATCAAATGGAATCAAACACTGACTAAAATCATTAATGTATTTATTTTCTCTCATGAAGACAAATTTATCCATATTATAAATAATAACATTGGTTATATTATATATGTAAAACATGAGGAGGAACATGATAAGTACCATTTTAGCTTATTAAACCATGATTAAAACAATTTAAAGGACCCGAATTAATCATTTAAGGTTTCAAAATATTCCAAAAATATAAAAATAAATTAAAAAAAACCAAAAATATTTTCAACATTTACATGTCCTATTAGCTCCTTGTCATATATGTTGTTGGTTACATGTTGGTAGATAACATGTGTGTGTGTGTGTGTGTGTGTGTGTGTGTGTGTGTGTGTGTGTGTGTGTGTGTGTGTGTGTGTGTGTGTGTGTGTGTATATATGTATATATATGTATGTATATATATATGTATGTATATATATATATGTATATATATATACATATATATAGATATACATATATATATACATATATATATATACATATATATAGATATACATATATATATATACATATATATATATATATACATATATATATGTATATATATACATATATATGTATGTATATATATACATATATATGTATGTATATATATAGACACACACACACACACACACACACACACACACACACACACACACACACACACACACACACACATGTGTTGCAAACATAATTTTATTGTGATACATGCATACACAAATACATGATCTATGCACTTTTCGATGTTGAGCCTTTTTGCTACTCATGTCATGTAGACATTGGGGCCACCTACTTCTTTGATCATGATAATTCTAGATTATATCATTATATGGTCATTTTATATTATAATCTCTAAAATTATATACTTAAATATGAATCTATGCATGCTTATATCTTTTTTAGTGTACTTTATATTCTATGTAATTAACATATTTCGTTGACACATATGACCAAGGGGCTAGTATGTTGTGTTTATGTTGGTTACTTATGATTTCATTTATGCACTTCTTTCAGTGACTTAAATTGATATTATATTGATTTTTTTATCATTTGAATATGTTCCATTGTTTGTTTTCCCCATGCATTTTTTTGTCATTTTGACATTTGAATATGTCATTGCTTGTTGTATGTTTACATTTGAATATGACATTTCTTGATTTGTGGACATTTGACTAAGTTGTGTCCTTTAGATTATGCATCATTTGAACAAGCCCCTTGTTTGATGTATTCTTGGACCATTTTATTTTGATTTAATTTTGAGTGATCTTATGTGTATTATTTATTACTTGTTGATTTTATATTTTTACTATATATACACTACCATGATCTAGATCATGCATCTTATGATTTGATGTGGTCACATTCTCCATGTTTAAATGATATATCCACCTAGACATGTCCCCTCTATATGATATAAGGTACATTCATATTTTCAATGGTTATATTATCATTTTGAGGTAAGGTAACTACCAATTTGTAATTTCCCTCACCTCAAAGGCTTGAATATCAGTGGGAACATGCCATAGAGGCATGACTTCCACATTGCTTCACATATTCAGATTATAGTGGGGGAATTTTTTGAAAACATGTTCTACACATTTGTCATAGTTTTATATTCATTTTTGGCATTTTTTAGAAACATGTTCTCTAAACTTATTTAGTATGTAGCATATCTATATCATGGTGGGGGCACATTTTGGAAACATGTCCTCCACATTGGCATTTATATCAATTTTAATATTTCTCATATCTAATGGGGGGAAGTTTTATAAACATGTTATCCACACTTATGCTATTTTTTAGTATCAGATAGACATTGGGGGCATGTTATGGAAACATGTTATACACACATAATTTTAGATTGGTTAGATTCATAGTTATGTGATTCAGACCCACATTTGTAGAAGAATTATATACATTGGTACTTATTTTCACTCAACTTTGTACCCTTGGAGAGGTATTTCAAGACTTACCCAAATTGTGTGGAAAATGGGAATACCCATAGAACTCTGGGTTGTCTATAATAGGGACAAACCTCTAGATTGAAGGTTTATCTCCCTTGATATATCTATTGAAGCTCATCACCTATACTACTAGTTTATTGAAATGAAAATAGATAGAGAGAACATGAAATAAACCTAATAGAATGAGGTGATGCACCAAGTTAATATCTAGTAGACTACCATGTACTTACACTATGAAAGATGATTCATAAAACTAACTTCAACATCAAAGGTTTCTCTAACATAAGTATTTCAAACATGAAGGTGATATGCTAGGTACTTCTCAATGTAAATGAATAAAAGGTTTTATTTTAAACACTATTATCCTTTAATAAACTTAAATACATAAAAATACACTAATTACACTTTATGTGACCTGTTAGAGAGAAGACTACTTGCACAAAACATGAAAGTGTAAGATGAACAAAAGGATAAATGATTATCACTTGTCATTCAATTATGAAATAATTCACACCATTAGACAAAGAGTTATGAACTAAAACATAGATTAAAATATTTATTCAAAGGAAAAAATAGTATTGAAAATAGTAAGGCTTCACCATACTAGGTGTGCATTCTACAAACTTAGCCAAAAGTGGCTACTTATATATATATATATATATATATATATATATATATATAGAGAGAGAGAGAGAGAGAGAGGTAGAGAGAGATGCATAGTAGGATAAGATTAAAAAGTGTCTTAATGAGTTAAAAAAAATAAAGAGAGTTATAATATAGTCTAAATATACATCCAAGGCCATGTGTCTCACTCCTGAGGATGATATAACCTTCCATGTGGTGTAGGGGTTATAAATTGGCTTTGACACCTTGACTAACTTCTTGAAAACTTCCCTTATTTACAAGAAAAGAATGAAAAATTGGATTTAAAATAATTAATTAACAATTAAATAATCTTAGGAAACTCATTTTACATCTTCCATGCCTAAAACTCAAGTGCATATTATTAATGTAGTATTATATTTTTTAATGGTATCAAAATATTTTATTATGTCTGAAACAAACCATTTTGGTTCCTGTAATAACTCCTAATGACTCATTTTTCTCCTTAAGCCTTCACTAGGCCTAGTTTCCGTATAGCCCTAAAAATATGTATACCTCATTTTAAAGGGATATGTAGTAATTATAATAATAAAAAAAGGAATATTATAATAAATATTATGTATTTATATCTCCATGTCAAATTTCATCCCCTAACTCTAAGTGGAATATTAACTTTTATGCCTTTCTCTCTCCTCGATTAGGCCTCCTTGCCTAAGACCTTATTTTCTCACTCTAGACTTCTGCCACACATGTGAAATAATATAAATTCATGTGATTCACTTTAAATAATCCATAAAAAACCTCCATGTCAACTTTTAGAACCTTATATCCTATAGAAGTATGCCAACCAAGAAATGGCCTTACCACCTAGTCTCATTTTGAGCCTATTTGAGACTACCTTAGAAAATGGGCCTATTTTGACCACATCAAGAATATCATGTGAACTATTTTGGACTTTAATATATATAAAAATACCAAATCACCTCATTCAATGATTGGGAAGTTATCCCCTTCTCAAAACACCTTCAAAACACCAAAAAACATGCAAAAATAGAGCATTTGTGACAATTCATACAAGTTACATCAACATAAAAGTACATTTGGTTAACATAATTGTAGTATTAAACAAAATATAAGAGGTTTTAAGATAAAAATATGGTGTTATATGTGATTTTTATGTCGTTTTCCCTTGACTAGTCACTATCAGGGTTTTAGAGGGGTTTAAGACCTATTTGGGGTCTTAACCATTGTTCGAAAAGAACATAACATAAATTGACATGATTAAAATTTGAAACACTTATTATCTAAACCATTCAACTATCTAAAATGGATCATATTCCCATGAAAAATGTGAGCTATGGTATGAGCATCTAAATTTCTTCCTTGGGTGGTATGCTTAGTGTTTTTTAAGCATGAGATAGGTCCAAATTGGGTTTTGGGCCTCAAAAATTCATATAAATAATGGTATAGGTTAAAAATATATAAAATTCTCCCCTTAATGATTATAAATTCCTTGATAATTCTTATCACTCCTATGTATGCTCATGGTGTACTAGTCATGGGTCTTAAGGATTAGGCTTGTCTCCTCTTTGTTAGCCATTAAGGACATCTACTTTGAAACCTAAGATTTGGTGCATATTATAAGTGTATGGAAACATTTGATATGCATGTGAATTTAACTTATATATCATTAATTTTGACAGACTTTTTTTATGCCTTTGAGTTTAAAAATATGCATTAGTCTCATGACTACCCCTTTTCAATGGAGTAGGCAAGGTATGAGACAAAACAACGACTATGTCCACTATTTTTATGGACTTAAAGTGATAATGAACATATTTTTAAACTCATAGACACAATTTATACCAATTTTCAAAGCATAATAATTCTTATATAGACCTCTAAACTTTAATTTCTCTCAATAATAGTTGTAGGCCTACTAGTGACTGTGTGTATGGATCTTGAAACGTAGTTTGATTAATATTGTTCATGATTAAACATGGTTCCATTTGGTTTTATAGTGAACTTATGACCTTATGGTTTTAATAATATATAACTTAGTGTCCCTTCACCATGTTTTGTCTTACTCAAGCTTTAAGACTAGCATGCCTTATGTAGCATGTAGATGCTTATTTGGTCACTTCTCTATGATCATGTGTTTAAGGAACTAATTTCCACATACCAACCTCAAAATGGTTCATAAACTTGGACGGATTCTCAATTATCTCAATAAACTTTCAAAACTACTCTGCTCTTTTCTTTAGGTTTGAAATTGTGTTGATCCCTTAAATAGGCTTATAGTTTACCTCTAGGGTATTGACTATGCATACACTATTTAGACCTTACCATCTCATCACTTATCTTATCCATGCTATTTAAGTGGTTATAATTCCATTTTTTGTCTATAACACCCTTAAAACACCTTTTCTCCTCTCATATATGCACCTTTAGTTTGACTACTAGTCTTTACAAACTGTAGGTACTCATTAAGAGTCATGAGTATGTGTTGGGGTTTGAAACTTCACCTTAAAAGTAATTGATATTTTAAATAGTTCATATACTTATCTAAAGTTTCCAATAATTCTTAGAGCCTCTCTCATACATACTTTGCTTTCAAATATGCAGTTTTAGCTCATACCTTACAAGGCATGGCTGTAGGTGCTTGTTAAGGATGTATACAAGATTTTAAAGATTTTGAATTCAGTCCTTCACTTAACATTTATTATTTAATAATCTATACCAAAGGATTTATTCCATTTTCTATAGGGTCTACCAACTCATTTTATGACATTTGCAAACCACTTGTCCTTGTCTTCTTTCATATAGACCAGTAGGTGTTTTTTTGACCGTGTTCTCAGTTTCAAGACTATCTCTAACTATCATTGGATTTCAAGTGGCTTGGTATCTCAAATTATAGTTTTTTGACAATTTTATGTCTGAAATAAATTATAAACTCAATGCTTTATCTTTTATTTATATTGGAGAGGTTAACTTTGGTTTCAAAACATGACCTATAGGCTTAGGGTCTCTAGGTCTCTACTTGACTATATAGCCCACAAACCAATTCCTTAATTCTTTAGACTTTTGGAAATATAAAACCATTATAAACCTTTAATTACTTATTCAATGGTCTCAAAATCTTCTAACCAAGCATCAAGTCACCCTCAACTTTACCTTATAGTCTATACAAACTATATACATAGTCAAGTATATAGATATATGTTTTGTGTGTTGAGAATTGTAGCACTTAGTTTGTACAACTTTCAGATTGTAATGAGGTATTCAATACCATGTGATTATATGAGTATATGTATTAAACCTTCTCCATATCTCTAATATTTTCCTATCTACTTCTACTGTCCATAAAGGCCTATATATGAAGGAACACTTATGACTTCTCATTATAACGTGTGTTTTGGATCTTGTATTGATCTTTATATACTTAAAGTGGGGAAATATGGCATCATAAACTAACACCATGATGTATCACTATAATTTTAACCCATATTGACAATTAAATGCATAGTGAACTGTTCAAACACAAACTATGTCTCCAAATAGAAAATACTTGAATATATGAATAAGAAACACATCTCAAAGAAGTAGCACATGAAATTAATTAAATTAAAAGACATTAAATGAAAAATTAAGAATTATAAAACTTTTATAGTGACCAACATGAAGATAAAATATAAACGTGCATCAAAATCCACTAGAACAGCTTGTACACCAAGACATTCTTTCTCCAAGTGAAGGCACCTTATAGACTTGAGTTGGATGATGAAACCAAAATTAATGATAAATATCTAACCTATAAAAATCACTCTAAAAAACATTCATCTCCATGTAGTTTTTAAGTGGATAAACATGTGTAATAATAGACCCCTCTTAGATGGATATGCCATAGTGACCTACTATCACTCTTAGTGATTTTCATAAATAATAGGCCACAAATAAATAAATAAATTATATTAATTTAAATATTACTAATACCCTTAATAATTTCCAAAGTTTCATCTCACAACTCTCTCTCTCTCTGCTAGCCATACCATTCAATTCAAATTTGCCTTCCTAAGCTTGTAAAGATAGTGATGGAAGAGAAAAGTTGTCTAGAGTGTTAGTTTGACTTTAAACTTGGTATATATCTTTGAAATGATCTTAGGGAACCAAGGGTCACTTTCAAACTATTTTTAAATGAAAAATGATCTTTCAAGACTATACAAGTACTTGTAAATTGTCCTTTTAAAAAGATTAGGCATTGAACTACAGATGCTATCAGACCATGACTATCCTTGGACATTATTTGACTAATATATAACATCAAGGAATTTTTAATCCTCTTAAAATGTTATCTTCTTTTAATTTTATGTTTATCTCTTCCTCATGGGACAAATGGTGGCCAAAAAGTGATTTTGTGCATATGAGAGTCAAATAAAGGTTAGTGCATGTTAATATGACATTAAATACACCTCAATAACCTATTATAATTATTTAAACTATATTAAAACTTTAATTTTGTTTGACCACTCTAAGACCTAGATAAGTGAACCTAAGACAAGAATTTAAACAATGATAGATGAGAACAAATATGACCATATGAGACTATTTAAGACTAATTAAGACCACTTAAGATAATGTTAAACATTTGAAAACAATATGAGGTTTAAACCTAGAGGGGGTGACCAATTTGACTTGAGGTCAAAATTTGTTTGACATTCTTGGTGATTCATAGGGGTAGCATGCCTACAATGTTAATGGACTAGTATCCTTCTCCTTTCATTAGGATATGGAGTCATTCTTCTTCTAAAATCTGAACTGATATTCCTTCTAAAAATTTCAAACTCACACCACACAATACAATAATAAACAAACACACATTATATCAAAGTATTTAGGGAAAACCACACATAAAAGACTCAAAACAACACACCTAACCTATTATGTATAGACCTCAAATCATGTTTGAGGTGAATGAAAAACTTCTTGATTTAACCAAGATCAAAAAGAATGTTTCTTGAATCACATTTGCTCCATGAGGATAAGTCACCATAGGATGGATGCTTGTCAAAAACAATTTTCTTTTGAATATTGTCAAAATCCTTACCACTCATAGGACTTATGCTACTTACAAGTAGATCATTTGAAACTTATTTGAATGGTATTCCTATATCTCCTTTAGGACTAATTGATAGTGCATCCTACTTGTTCTCTTTTATGTTCATTAAATGCTTGTCAAATTTCTTTTTGGGAGTCATGGGAACCTTTTTAGCTTCACTTTCATCTAGACCATGACATTTTTTATGTTTAGAACCATAATACTTATCTTCTTGCTACCAAACATGTGTACTATAAGTGATTCATCATTATATTTTGGCCCAGGCTTCTCTTTGACCACACATACTTTTACCTTGGTTTGTTTCAACTCTTCTAATATTGTAGCTTGCTTAACAATGACTTGATTTTTTTCTTCATGACTATCACATTCATGAACTATTTCATTTTGACTAGGTGGAATTTCACCATATTTCACATCCTCATGATGTATCACACTTGAATACTTATCATCATATTTCATGTGAAGATAGTAGTTACCTTCTACAATTTGTTGAACTATTAAGACTTACCTCAGAATGTTCATCACCCTCATCATGAATGATGCATGTGCCAAGGATTTTCTCTTCAATGTAATAATATGGATCATAGTATTATGTCTCAACATCTTATTCATCTAGGAAGAGATTAGAAATAAACTCAAGTTTAGAATATGTTCCATCATCTATAACATGCTCCTCTTATTCATGGATGG